>APFE030060310.1:104826-175870 GCA_000404065.3 Pinus taeda | reverse complement strand
GAATTCTAGAATCGCACAAAGAAATATTGTTCACAGAATGGCAATCACAACTGATGAAAGCAGAAAGAGCGACTTCTAGATGTAGGAAAATCAGTGGAAATTTGGTTGAATTAGTAAATAATACATTGTATTTATCTAACATAATTTCCCAATGCACTCCAGGTCAATTAACAACAGCAAATATATTGGAGCATTCATGCTATCCGGACTTGGAGGAAAGCGCAAGATTGATCGCTGGAGTCAACAGTCTGACATGGGATGCGTATTGGTTCTTTTTAATCAAACCATAAAGCCAAAGAGCCGTCTTAAAGTGCCTAACCGATGCTGTCGGTTATATTATACCCGACATCTAGGATGCCACCTTCGCCACCCAATTCACTTTACGCCTCAACAAACCGCCAGAAGTAGAACCAATGCTCGCGATAAGTCAGCTAAGGTTTAAGGGCAAACAACTCAAGGCATGACTCATTTCACCGACCGCCAGATCGCCCCTAAGAAGTAGACCAGAATTACTGATACCAATTTAGTAGGATTTTTGTTTCATAGATCTTTTTAGTTTAGTAGTATTTAAAGACCCTTTCATGCATTTAGAAAGGGTCGTAAAAGTTTTTTATATGACTCAAACCCTGAAGTTGCACTATTGTACTTCAGGGATATTCTTTTATGAAACTTGACCAATTATTCCGAATTTGATGAGGAAAGCTTTTATGCAAATGTGCACTATTGTCATTGTTTGAAAGCATTTCTGTGTTGAAGAAGGAATTCTGTATAGCGATTGATATTTCGGGTCGATCTACAGCTCACATGGTACTATTATCTGCGTCTGTATTCTTTTTCGTTATATGAATTGTTATTGAAATCGCTCTTGCTATTATTGCTTATATATTTATGTGTTTTTCGCATCATTCTTTATGCATTCCACTATTGGTTGTTTATCGCATGCTCTCCTTTCAGACGTATATATGTATCGATGATATGAACAGTGAATGTAGTAATCTGTATGCATCGCTTCATTGTGACTATTCACGTGAAGCAATCTTTGAATGATTGAACATCCTTTATTTATTTTACAGAGTCATCTATATGTCTGATAAATAGATAAAGATTATTTAACGCTACATTCTGAATGAATAAGTTGTTCCCAGGATTAGTATTAGTTTCCCTATTTTTGTCAATAAAATAAGTCATTTGCCTATCAGTTAAGCAATTTATTCATCACCCATCCATCCCCTTTTATTTCATTATCGGGAAACTGGTCCCGTTATCTCCAGTCGGAGCCACCATTCCAAACGGAAAAGGAGCTGTACCAAGGTCCGGACCGGGTGGTTATCCCCGATTTTATGGCAACGATTTCCAAGGCCTCAACACTAGGATGACAAGGATTAACCCAAAAACAACCGACTAGAGTAGGTGATACTAGTTAGCATGCAAGATTTGTGTTTTCACTAAGGTTCACTTCAAACAGTACGTACTTTCCATTAATGTATCATGGGTTGAAGACAATAAGTTCTTCATACAGAGGTAGGATGACAGATAACCAGGTATTTAAGACTTCACAAGTCCTCTTGTACTTTACCTAGCTTTCTTCAAGAGTCAAGCACGGTCTCATGCAAAACTAACCTACGGATGTAAACAAGCAAACAAACTAGAGAACAAAGCAAAAACTAGAAGTAAATGTGTAAGAAAAGTGAGTAAGTAAACAAGCAGGAAAACAAACAAACATGCAAAGCAAGTAAGCAAACATGCATGCAAGCAAACAAACCAAAAGAAAACAATACTCCTACTCCTAAGCTAACGATGCATGGGTCTACTCACATGAAGTGATACTTCCAATGTAGCCACCGGTGCATTGGTTGACCCATGTTGGTGAAGGCATGGTTCGTGAACAACACAACTGTGTGAGACAATAAACAAGAAAGATATAACAATGAAGACAAACACACTTCGGGTTTAAATGCAACCAGAGAACATAAGTGAGTGCAAGTGCATGACATGTGGTCTGTGGAATTACCATGGTGTTGTGTGACACTGCGTGCAGATGTTAATCATACACACACTCTTGACTGTGACATGCAAGCAAACAAAAGAAACAAAGACAACTTGTGTCGCGCACGCATGCTTGTTGCGTAAGATTCATCAAATGCATGCGCAATGGGATGGTGTAGTTCAAGTGGAAGAAGCATGGTTTATGTGTGAGATTGACCTTCAATATATACAGATGAGCGATGAGGAGCCTCGGGTGTTTTAAAAATTTCCAGATCGGAAGTGAAACCAACCTCAGGACAGTGAGGACCTAACATAACCATCAGCTCGAGCTGAAGTTCCTCGACATTATACAAGGTTTCAACTTCGTTGAAAGATAAATCATCATAGGCCAATGTCTTATAATAAGTAACAACAATTGAATCAATATCGTGATCAGATGAAGACGTAGAGAGATTAGGACAACCAATATCAAACAATTCAGGATGTTTGTTGGCATCCTCATGATTTGATGAATCACACAGAGGGGTAGATGAGAAGAAAGGATGTTCACCCTCTGCATTTCCGAAAAAAGCAGATGAAAGATCAAGTGAATTTTCAATGAATGATTGGTTCTCTCCATTTTCGGATGATGGGCTAACACATAGTGTGTCCTACGAATGATCAACAATGGGTGCATCCGTAGACAAAGATACACATGAAAAATCAGGGATGACAGGATCATCAAGGATGTTAGGAAAAAATGGAGGAGGTAAATATAGATAGGGATGGTCCTTTGTTGCTGGTGGATGTTCAAGATCCTAGTCATACTCTTCATGAATGACATCACATGTTGGTTATGCAACACCAAATCTGTAGATGGCTTGATCCTCATTCACAACAACTGTAGAGACTGGAATGGAAGAACATAAGACCATGTCATCCGGAGGATCATTCGAGTATGAAGACAAAGGTTGAGGTACAAAATACATGTGATAACCCAATGGATTCACAACCAAGCTTGCACAAAAATCGGAAGCATAAATATCAGGAGGATGTGACGGTTGAACAGATGTGTGTGTGCATGTTCTCCCACATCACTCTGTAATGGTGGAGCTATTTGATGAGGGGAGAATAGACAGTCACTTGTGACAGCGACCATGTCCATCTGTGATTGCGCAACTCCATCATTGAAGTATGTTGAGCGGGATTTTAGCTTGAAATTATTCTTGGGATTGATAGATTTGATAAGAAAATATTCAAATCTAACCATGAGATAATGAAATTTCATCTAACTTTTCAAGCTTCAAACATGAATAGATGGAAGTGCTCTGAAAACTCCATAGGTGATTCGTGCAGGGCCTTCCATTGTTTTAACAATTTTTTATCAAGTACTTCAGGATCAAAATGGTGTAACACATATTCGATTAGATCACTGAACTTCTTGATGAGTGCACAATTTATGAGGTAGTGTGCTACACCATTGCAATGGGTGGTCGCGAAGTGTGTGTGCAAGTAGTGAAGAAACCTCTATTTAATTAAAATATTCCATGCCCTTCATGCTCAGGCTAGGCCACTTCACCTTCACCATCATATGTGATTTGTGACAAGTGATCCCAGAACTCCCTCTAGATGTGAAAGATATGTATGTTGGACAAACATTTCATTCGACAAACTATAACAAACTCCATGATAGACATACGAAGACTCAAAACAGATGATGAAGACTCAGCTGGTTAACAAGCCCTCCTTCTGGCACCAAAAATGTTGACGGTGTTGGACCCGCCAACATGTCAGGGTATCTCCCCAATAAGAAGTCCCAACTAGACCTCAAACTATTTGGTATAGTGTTGAGTCTTGAAAAAGTCATTCATTTCCATTTCCCTTTCACTATTATGTCCATTATATCACCTCCATTTCACTACTATGTCACCACATTCATCCCACTTTCATTATCATTGGGCCACATTTATGTTTTTCCAATCTTTATTAATTCTAAGCCTTTTAACTGAATTTGTGGTTAAAAATAAGAAAATAATGTGCATATGCTTATACCTAACAAATGGGTTGAGATTGTTGACATGTGTAGGTTGAAAGGAGGCTTCTAGAAGACCCTTATGTGGCACTCTAAGGCCAAATTCGAATTTGAGTGGAAAGAATTATGGGATCATGAGGATATGTGTCACATCTCCTAATTGTATTGTAACTCTAAAAAGACATGTGTCTTATCAGTTCCTATTTTGATTAGGACTCTAGAGGTAGAGGGAGAGATTCATGGACTCTCATTAATGAGATGGCTTCTCATCTTTTTCTATAAATAGGAGATCTCTCTCCTTCATTTGTTAGATTATTAGTCTCAACTTGTAAGCTTAGAGTTTGGAGTTCTTTAGCTTGGAGTTTGTAGTTCTTCCTTGATGGATTTTGAAAGCTTTAGAGAGCTTTGTTGTACTTTTTAATTTTGAAGAATTTGAATAAAGCTTTGATGTTCTCAACATGGAAGGAGATGTGAAGTAGATGTCATGGAGCATATTAGGATGTAAGGTAGAGTAGATTTCATTTTGTAAATTTTGCTTTGATTTCATTATGTCATTTGATTGCTTTCAAGTTTGATAGATTAGATTTTTCATTCATGCAATTTTAATTCATGCAAGTGTGTTCAGCCGGTTGATTGTAGATTAGTAATGCACATAGCTTTTTAATGACTAATGACATGATGGAATTATCTTGTCCTTCTACTGATTTATTTTCTTAGTTCTAATTCCAGTACTGTTTATTTCTTTCAGTTTTGTTTTGTTCATTTACTTTTCTGCAAGATAGATATTAGACTACTCATGTCATTTTCAGTTACCTCCTATAGCCAGAGCGAGTCGAATTGTGAGGGATTGAAGTATGAATGCGTAGTTTGATATTAGTTTATTTTTCTGCAAGTTAGTGATTAGATTACTATATCATTTTCAGTTACCTCCTATAGCCAGAGCAAGTCGAATGGTGAGGGATTGAAGTATGAATGCGTAGTTTGATATTAGTTTCATTTTATGCAATTTAGATATCAGATTACTCAATTTGTTTATGATTACCTCCTATAGCTAGAGCGAGTCGAATGGTGAGGGGTCAAAATATGAGTTGATGTAATATGATTTAGTTTACTTTTCTTACAGTTTTTGAATTGCTTTACGTTCAGTTTTCTTTTTATACAACAGCATACTGAGTTTCATAGTCAATAGCTCACTGTTTGGTTTAATTAGAATTTAGGTACATTTTTATTTTCTCTTAGTAATTGATTTCATCATTGCAAGTTTGAAAACCTTTTTGAAAACTTTGATCAATATTTCATCTTTTTTTTTTTTATTGAAGTAGCTACATATTTACACTTTTGTTTAAGTACTAATTCCATCAATAACATGTTTTAAGATCTTTTGAAGTGCTAAGTTTTGGAAGTTACCATTAAGGACATAGACTTTGTCTTGAAATCTACATCCATACTTGACCTTTAAAAGTATTCTTAAGACCTTAGAATAGGATTTCTATTTGCATTAGATACTTTAGGAAACCAACAAAAAAAAAACCCCAAAACAAAATAAAATCTATTAAACAACGAAGTAAGAAAAAGGTTAACTATGCACATATGGTGCACCACACTTCATCAGTTTACGATACCTGGATTGATAATTTATGTAGAACAATTTAAGACGTTAAATTGACTAGAAAAAATGTCAAACTACTAAGAGAATGGCCTAGAAATGGCTTCCATTTAGAGGGGAAAGGGGAATTCATAGCCAAACCATATGGAAAGCTTGGGAGGCCATCAAACAAAAGTTGGCATGAAAAAAGTAACTCACTTAGAGTTAGGATTTGTTTGTCTCCCACTTTTTGTTTTCTTTCCATGCAGGGCCACATGAGATCTTAATCATTGGTCCAACCCTGCAATGCCCATTGTTTCTCTACACCAAGAAAACCTCTCAGTGCTCACAAACTTTGTCAATGCATCTGCATTATTCTTCAAAGTGTCCACCTTTACTAGCAACACATTTTTGTCCTCAACCATATTCCTCAAAAAGTGATATTGAACATCTATGTGCTTTGTATTTGAATGATAAGCAGGGTTCTTTTCCAAGAAAATTGCACTTTAGTTGTCACAATCTATCCATTTAGCTCATTGTACCAACCCAATACTTAGACACAATCTTTACAACCAAACTGCTTTCTTTCTGGCATGAGTCGCTTCCATGAATTCTGCCTTTGTAGCTCAAAGTGCCAATATAGACCATCTCTTTCTCATCCAACTGACTGCATATCATAGAAAATTTTAGGGGCGAATGTTCGCCCTTTGGCGAAATTAAGGGGTTTTAAATTTTTAGTGGGCGAATATTTTGTATCATAGTACATTTTTACAAATCACCTCAAATAGCCCACCTTATTTTAAGGGAGAGGGTAAAAAAGGTAAATTTAGCCCTTGAAATTAGGAGTTACAGCCTTCCATTCGCCCATTTTCAAGAATAGGTTTTATTTAAGTGAATCCATTCGCCCATTTTCAAGAATAGGATTATTTAAGTGAATCCTATGGGCCAAAGGCCCAAATACCATATTTATAAAAGAGGTATGGTAAATTAATAAAAATATAAGTAAATGAAAGGTATGGTAAATATATAAAGCATAATTAATAAAAACATAAATAAATGAGAGGTATGGTAGATAAATAAAGTATTTTTTATATTTACTCCATAAGTCACCTTATATACATGCAAGGGTGTAAACAAATAAAAATATAAGTAAAGTGGAGGTATGGTAAATAAGTAAAACGTCTTTTTATACTTACTCAAAAGGTATAGTAAATAAATATAAATATAAATAAATTAGACGTATGGTAAATAAATAAAACCTCTTTTTATATTTAGTCCATAACCCTCGTTCTATTTCCAAATACCATATTTGTAAAAGAGATATGGTAAATTAATAAAAATATAAATAAATGAGAGGTATGGTAAAGAAATAAAACATTTTTTTATATTTACTCCATAAGTCACCTTATATTTACGAACACTCAAAAAATTCCTTATATTTAGGTGAAACCTATGGGCAAAATACTATGGGACAAATACCATGGACTAGATTGTTATTAATACCATGCAAAAAAACATTATTAACCCTAATATTAGTATTAATAAAAATAAAATGGCACATGGTATTGACCCATGGTATTCACCAAAATGGCACATGGTATTGACCCATGGTATTCACTTGGAATGTAGCCTATTTAAATGGGGGAATTAACCCAGCATAGATCCATCTTTACTCTGGATCTACTAACCCCCGAGAGGTATCAAATATCGTGATATGCAAACTAGCATAGAGTGAAAAAATATTTGATCCCTCTCGGGGCTTGGTGGATCAAAGTAAAAATGGATGTTGTAATTTAATGTATGTTAAACATTTAGCTTGGTTAAAATAAAAAATAAAATAAAAATCAACTATTAATTTTATTAATTTTTATAAATTACTAATAGTAATTTTTAAGCTCAAGTTTATGATAACCCATGGTAATACCATGGTATTCATGTGAGCATAGACTATTTAAAGGGGAAATTCTATCATCTTAGATCCATCTTAATTCTGGGTCTACCAAATGCTCAAAGGGATAAATAGATTTCATCCCCCTAAGAGTGGTAGATGTGAAGTTAAGATGGATATAGTTTGGTTTTTATGATAATAAAGATATTAAATAGACTTAGGAAATTATATTGTAAAAAAATCTTAAGGTGAATGGTTAAAGCATAGGCATAGGCATTGGACAAGTATATTTGTATACTTCTGTTTTAAACTGAAACAAATCCAGGGCTAAAAGGAACGGATTGATTGCACTAGTCATCCTTCTATAATTCATAGGCTGGAGTAAACAGATTGTAATTTGGGTAATTTTTCTAACTGCAAACAGGAACATACTTGTGTATTGGCACGGTGGTTACGAGGTCCCTAGAAGTGATGAATTTGATTTATTTTTGGTTTTATATATAGTATTAGGTTTTTTCTCATGCTTTCTGTGAATGACACGGGTAAATTTTATCCTACACCGACTAGGTTATCGATATGTAATTTCGGTAATTTTGATTTCAAAAGATATTTTAAATAAATGCAATGATTTCATTTGTGTATTCAATAAACACAATATTCTAATGGAATTCTGCATTTATGGTTTACTTATACATATTCCATGGAGAAGTATTAGTGGTGTGACATCAATTGTCCTTAAGCAGAGGCTTTAGTTTTACTCTTTTCTGGAAGCAAATACTTTCTTCCAACATTTTCGAGTTCCATGAAAAATTTGGAAGTCCTAATAGTATTCAATTATGGGTTCAAGAGAGACATAGTATTCAATTATGGGTTAAAGAGATCCACACTAAATGATCTATTGGCCTTATCTTCACTTAGTTTAAGACTATTCACTTGGAGAGGCAGCATGTGCCCCCACTTCAAGAGCATAGTAAAGTCGTGTAGAACTTAGAGAAGCTATCTTTAAGCTTTTAGTGAAGATTGGAAAAATGTTTGGGTTCAATAACACTCAGTCGAACATTAAGCTTCCAATAATGCTAGATTTTAACCTGGAGAACTTTTGTGATTTGGAGGAGATGCCCCCTCGTATTTGTGACACATCTTCAGTTGTGAATTAGACTATTTATAACTGTCATTTCCTTCGAAAGTTACCTGATGACTTGGGGAACCTCAACTCTTTAAGAATGTTAAGGAAAGAAAGTACATTATGCTAAGTTCTCTTATGCTTTTCAAGTTTTTCTTGGATATCTACAATGTTTCAGGTAGGAAGTACATTCTGTTAATGAAAATTTGTCTTGATAGAAAGGCCCAATTTCAAATTCTAATGCTTTCAAAAAACATTGTGTAACTGTAATTTTTCTAAAAGGAAAACATATTTTTTCAATTTAAGTATCATGATCCCATATTCCAACTTATTTTCCAGTAACCCATTAGGCTTTGTAGCTTTGAATAAATCCATGTCTTTTGATAAGATCCTCTTCCAAATTAGAACGTAGTTTCCTTTTGGCAATAACCACATACAATGTCTTGATTTTGTTATTGAGAATAGAGGTTGTGAAACAACCCTGTGCCATACAAGAACTTGATTAATTGATTATGTATTAATTATGGCTCTTGATGTAATATTGTCTTGATTTTTTTGCTTGAAAATAGAGGTTATGCTTTACTATTTCCAAGAATTTCTTACAATCTTTCCATAGGTATTGATTTGTAATCCCAGTCACTGAGGGATGACAATAATGACAAAGGTAATATTCCATGGTTTGAATTTCCCCTCTTACTAAATATTTAAATATATCACCACAATTTAACTGTTAGTTAAAGGAATTGTATTTGATTTATAAACAATTCATTGCTTGATTTATAGATTTTGATTTTTTTCCTTTTTTTATTTTTTTCTCAGATTTGGTATGAGATATATTCCAAGATTTGAGTTCCCTAGTTTCCCCACCATAGCTATAGGTTCAGATGCTATAATTAAATATTCTCAGAATGTTACAACTCTTCCAGTAAGTGTGCTTTTGAAACATTGTTGTTTCTTTTCCATGGTGTTAATGCAAATAAGCACTAGTGCCATTATTTAGATTAAGTGCCGAAATCTAGGTGGTCTTGTAATGATGGAGTGATTGTTTTCTAGCTACTAAGGCCATATGTATTTTTATCTCTTATGTTGTCTTGAGATATTCAAATTCAGAATAAGAATTGAAGTCTCGTTTCCACTATAAATTGCAGTCAGTTTCTTGAACATAATATATAGTAGATTATATTTTACTAATTAACTGTGAATGTGATCCCTCGCAGGAAAGAAAATTCAAAGTGACTTTGGTTTCACATTGATTTGTCAAAACATCCACACAGGAAAGGAGATTCAAAGTGACATTGATTTCACATTGATTTGTCAAAATGGAGGCAAGAGAAAAGGAAACTTTGTATTCAACAATGCTCTTAATTTCATATGTGCATGCACAGACATATTAGTAGAAAATATTGAAGGGTTGCCTAAGTAATATTTTCCATTCCACTACATTCTTTACAACTTGTAAATAAATAATTGGGAACAATTCATTACACTACTTGTTATTCTTTATTAATCGATGGTTAAGATTTTGATATTGAACTGGCTAAGATTTTTCTTCCTTCTGTGAAATTGTGTGTTCTATAATGCTTCTTTTCTATTCACTATGTATAGCATATAAAGTGTGTCTAATGGAGTAAGAAGATTGGAAAGTCTTGTGATCCTTGAACTATGTTACAAGGAAGAAACTCAACGGGGCAAGGTAGGTGCATCCCCACAAAGGGGTCACAAATACCAAAGTTGGTATTGGCTAGTGCCTTGAGCTAGAAAATTCTCTTTACCAATGTATTAACAGTGAATCTGGAGAGGATTCTAATATTATCTTTATAAGATTTATATCAGTTAAGATTGATGAATAAAATTCATGAGACGTGAGCTAGGATGTCCTTGCAAGGTGGTTGTTGATTATTGGAAGCTATGATGGCCATTATGTCAGGCCAAGTGGTCGCACTCCCTTGATTGTGAGCACGATTGTGATCAAGATGGAAGACTTCATAGTCTAGATTGATTGTTTAGCAGTGATAGTTAGTGGGCTCATTCACAAAAGCTTCTATTTCACTAATCCTTTTTATAGAGTTGTCAGATTCAATTTCCAAAGGTTTTAATTACACTATAGAGTTGAGTTCTAAGAGAGTTGTGATTCACAGTGTTAAGTATAGCAGCTATGACACTTGAATGAAGACAAGCATAATAGAGGTATCAGACTCTATTATAAGATTACCTGCATATTATAAGGGACTTGGCTGGATTTTTTATAATTTTATAAACAAGTTCCATGTCATGGAAATGTGAAAAAAATACAATGATATTGCCACCATCTGGCTCTTTTCATATATGGTTTTATACTTTTTCAAAAAATTCTCTAAGAGTTCACAATGCTAAGATTCACTAGGACTTTACAAAGTTTTATTATTTAGTGAAAGACTCGCCAAGGTCTTACAAGATTTTATAATTGAGTAAAATATTCACCATGCCTAGTGAGAGATTCGCCAAAAAATTATATATACATATTATATTATTGATAAAATCGCCTTCCATTTTTCCTATATACCATGGAGATTCGCCCATTTATTATACTTATAAATTTAGGGGGGTTCTTAAAATTTTCCCTGCTGACTATTGTGTGAGTTTGAAGAGGTGAAGGGAAAGCTATTGATAGCTCAGTTCAGGAAGTATAAGAAGGAAGAAGGGTTGAAGGCATTCTTCTTATCCCAAAGGACCTCAAAGCAATCCTTGAAGCACAAGAGGTATGTTGCAAAAGGTTGCTTGGATAAGCTCTTTGTTAGTCTTGTTTGAAGTTCTTTTGTTCATTCGCATAATGACAACGTCTACAAGTGAGTCCTAAAATTCTTCTTACTTCACAAGATTCTTTGATGAAGACATGAAGCAAGACTTGTTCACCATGTTGGATATGGTGAGAGAAATGTATGAGGATGGAAGGAAGAGCAACATACTTAGAGAGTAGTTGAATTCCGTGAAGGAAGAGAAGTAATTGCTTTCTGACAAATTGCAGGAAATGGAGAGGCAACTTTATATTGCTAATATGAACCTGAAAAAGATGCATGAGTTGTAGTCATAGCTCTTTGTTGCCAAAGAAGCCTTAGTCAAGTATTAGCTTGAAGAATTGGTAAACCATTCCAGTTTGTCTTCAAATTCTTCTAAGAATGCTTGTATTGGTTCTTTTGAAAAACATACCAAAGGCATAGGTTCCAATCTAATGTCCAAGATGGGCTATTAAGGAAAAGGCTTGGGTAAAAATGCACAAGGTATTGTTTAGCCAATAATAGTTGAGGAAAGGCATAAATATTTTGGTCTTGGCTATGGACAGTCTTATGGAGAAAGTTCCAAAACTGTCATGAAGGCCATTGAAGCAACTCCAAAAAGGAGTTGCATTGCAGGTCTTCTATCTCAAGACTGTGAAGATTGTATTCAGGAGGAATGTAATAGCTTGAAACATCATTTGCAGGATGCAGGTGTTCAGAAGCACACACTTGAACTAGAGAGTTGTGGAAACTCTAACAGACTTGAAGAGATTGTTGGTGTTCCAAAGGGAGCCACTTCTCCATTTGATTCACCTCCTCATGAAGGCAATAAAGGTGAAAGAGAAAGGTATATGTCTGGTTCTAAACATTTTCCTTTTGATTATGTTCAACATGGTAAATTTCCATATAAATATGGGAAAATAATTTCATACTCCTTTTGTGGTTTGGATAACCATAATGTTTCTTGATGTTGGAAGAGGATAGCCACATGCAGGAAACTTTTGAAGGAAAGGAAGAAAGAAGCCAAAGGTCCATTGGACAAGGCAATTCATGATGTCAAGAGGATGCACATGTGTTGCACTTACTGCCATAAGCAAGGACATCTTGCTGCAAAGTGTTGGACTTTGAATCCAACAATGCTTCCACGAAACTTGAAGAAGGTGGAAAGAGAAAATGGAAGGAATGGAAAGGAAATTTCCATGAATGATGTGTTTCAGGATGATTCACATATTGATGTTAATGTGCAGACAAAGGTAGTACCTTTGAAAGAGATTGGTAAGAAATGGTTAGAGTTCTTATCCAATTAAAGATTGCATGTTTATTGATGCATCTATTTGCATTTATTTGTTAATGGAATGCAAGTTGTGGGTTTTTACCAAGATGGTGAATGGAAAAAACGTTGAGTAGGAGACTCACTTTATTGCTGCAACATTATATGTTCATTTCAACTTCGAAAGTACAGTGTGCTTAAGAGAAAGTTGAAGGATGAAATGCATGCATGAGCATGATATGCATGAACATAGGGATGTTAATGTTGTCCTTGTATTTGAACATGTATGTATAATTAACTTCCAGGGTTGATTGCTTTGACATGCATGTGATGCAATGTTGACTTGAGAGAAGTTAACTTGGTCTCCAAGATGGAGATAATGATGAAGTGTTTTCGTATTTGAAAAGGAGTCCTAGAGGTCTTTTTCTACATGCTTGACTTGAAGGGTTAATTGTTTTAAAGGCAGGTTTTGTGGGCTTATTATTTAGTCCATCATTTGTATGCAGATGTGAGACATGGAGGTGTTCACAAGATGTGAAATCTGTTTCTTTTGTTGAAGTAGGAATTTAGGCCATCCAAATTTTGTCTGTATTTCTGTTGTTGTTAACAGTTGTTGTTGGCAGCTTTTCAAACAGGTACAAATGAAAATTTTGTGGAGCAGATGTACTTCACATTTGTTTGAGCCACCTTGGATCAATGATCAAGGTAGAGAATTTCAAAACTACCTTCTATGACCATCTTAGTAGGAGTTCTGCATGAAGTCAAGAAGGAAGACAGTTCTTTCTAGGAGGACCAGCACATCTAGGAAGGAAAGTGGTCAGAGACTTTGGTTCAAAGGCACTATGGAGGCTGAAAGAAGAGGGTGTTGTTACTCTCATTTACTATTCAGATCAGTATGGCAGTCTTTTGGAGACCAAATTTTTTTTAGTGGGAAGGTGTGATCCAAAATGGATCTAAGATAGACTTTTGAGTCTAAAGTGTTCCTCACAGAGGAAAATAAAAGTCCAAGGATGCTCTTGGAAATAGTCCCATTGCATATATCTTCTCATTCTAAATCTACTGCAACTTGAATGGGCTAAAATGGACTTTGGATGAAAATGTTATCACAGAAAGAAGATTGCCTTTGTCCTTTGCGAAAGGAGGCATTTCTTCTAAAAATGGCCTAAAAGGCTCCATAAGGAAATCACATCGGAAAGGTTGAGAGGGTGGAATTAAGCCAAAGGCATGAAGGATTCGTGATGAGTGATATGCGATTAAATCGATTGCGATATCAGTGATTGGGGCGACCGACGATCGGAGGAGCAGAAGGCATAGACTCCTGCCGATGCGATACACGAGGTGTGATATCAAGTATCGGTGGATCAGCAGATTGGCAGATCAGCAATTGAGTGATCGATGATCCCCGATATAAAGGACCATTAGGCACATGATTTGTAATAATTCGATAAGGTCCAAACTCGATGGGAATTATAAGCCCGATTGCATAATATTTGAAATTCAGAAATTTGGATTTTCAATGTATTTCCCATGTAAATGGGTTTTTGGCTAATACGCCTATGTGATGACCCGAAAGGTTTATAGATGCGGCCTTTGTGTTGTTTGAGTTCCGTGGTAAGCGGGATTTTGAGATGGCCTCAGGCATTAAGTGGTATTGAACGGGCTCTGCTCGAACCCATACACTGGCCGACACGTGGCATGGCTCAGGAGAGAGAAAACCACCTTTTTGGGTGGGTAATCTCCATGCACATAAGCCACCCGAAATGGCCATCAACCGTTGGATCAGAGATCACAAAGATCAACGGTGGGCTTGTGACAACCATAAAAGGGCAGATGTGGTAGGGTTTATAGGGGTGATTTCATAATGTTTGAAATCTAGATTTCATGCCTGATAGTGTATTTTTGGTAAAACTCTGTGTATTCGAATTTTGTTCTATTTTCGGGTTTTCGCTTGAAGAAAGGGCCTGATTCCTTTGTAAAAGCCCTTGATCATCGTGCCACGTAGAAAGCAGGCATCTTGTAAACAATGATGCGTTTGTAATGTGCATAGCCATAGAGCCATAAGCCAGAGGGCCAGATGAAGAGATAGATGAATGATTATAGGCAGAGAAATAGATAGGAAGTTGCAGAGCCAGAAAAATGCCTCAAAGAAGCTAGAGTGTATGATCGAGAGGCAGAGCAGGCAGAGTGGGCAGTGCATGTAGCTGAGGCAGTTTTTGGAGTCGCTTGGAGATCGAGAAAAAAACTAGAGAGTTGAAAGTTGTTGAGACAATCGCTTGGAGGTCGAGCGAACTGTTGATAGCTCATAGAGCCAGAGCCGAGAGCCAGAGCCAAAGCCAGAGCCATGAGCCAGAGCCAAGAGCCAAAGCTAGAGCCAGAGCAAGAGCCAAAGTCAAGAGCTAGAGCTAGAGCTAGAATGAGAGCCAAAGCCTCAAGCCAAAGCCAAGAGCGAGAGCCAGAGTGAGAGCCAGAGCTGAGAGCCAGAGCGAGATCCAGAGCCAGAAAGTCAAAGAGTTTCAGAGCTAGGGATAAGATGGTGTTCTAAGCCCATTGTGCTGATTTTAAACTAGTGGAGTTGAGCATGGAGCTTGTAAAAGGACTTTGCCATAATCCTAGAGAGCCTAGTCGAGTTGACTCGAGCTCAAGGAGATGTAGCCCAAGAGTTTTGGGTGAACTCCATATTATATTGTTGTTATGTGTGATTGCTTGTTGCTACATTGTATTTGCTGCTTTAATTGCTATTATATGTTTTATATGAGTTCACGCAAATAAACTTAAAGCACATAAACAGTTTAAAACCAAACACAAGCATACACCTACTTTCAAGCATATTTAATTCCGCAATTGGTTAATCATAATATCTTGCGAATATTTAAGCTTTGGAAGTGGGAGAGGTTCTTGTAAGCTTGACAAGAAGCCTTTTGTGCCCCATTTTTAGATGACTGTGTAAATAAAATAGGGAAATCAATCCCTCAGGCTTGAATTTAAAAGAGAAACCAGAACCATCATTAGGCATGTTAATTCACTAAGCCTATTTACACTACCAAGGTCTCAAACTACTAGAATTACAATAGAGGAACCTATCAAGGCATTTTGTTTTACTAAAAGAAGATATAAATTTACCTCATACACCCATGTAGTCTGCAAAGGATGGAATCTCCCAGGGCCTAGTCAAGTCATTCTCATTCCAACATAAGGATTATATAATTTAGAGCCACTATGACAAGGAAACTATGAAGCCAACCCCATAGATTAATATCAGAAGGAGAAACCTAAGCCGACACCAAACTCATTCACCCACCAAGCTGCTTTTCACCACCAAGGCACCAAATTGCCAACCTTACAATAGAGAAACTAGTAATGAACTTGATAAGTAGCTTTGGATAGAGGAGCACATGAATTTACCTGATACCTCCTCGCAACCTGTGATAGGAATAATTTTTCAATGGCCCAACAAAGTCACTCTTTCACCAATAAAAGGACCATATAGAACCTCCCATCATCTAGGATACAATAGACCATCTATTAGACGTGAGCGCTGATGAAGAACCATGAGAGGAGTCTTAAACAAGAAAGAAACTCGAAACTCACTCATAAGGAAATGTACATAGAATGAGGGGAAGCTAGAAGTATTTCTCATTCGACGAGCCTCCCAAAACCCTACCTTAGGATGATGAAAATCTCACTAGAAAGTATATGCAACCATTACTTTCCACCATAACCAAAATCAAAATGGAAACATCACCTCTAAAGATATAATTTAATTCTCGAAATAAATAACAATGAGTTGTTCATAGAAATAGGGAGAAATACCACACCATAAGTTAGGAATGAGAGAAAAAAATCCACAGATGCCCAAGCCCGTGATTTCCACCAAGATCTCTACAATTCAACCTAAGAATTTGAAAGTTGGTGTCTTGATCGTAACAAAGTCCATCCACTTAGCTATGTCCCACCTTAAGACCTACCTGTGTAGCCTCCCTGTCAAGCCTCAGATAGTTAAATAAAATCACCATGGGAGTCACATGCTTCACCTCCTTTGAGTTTCCCACTTAATCTTGGACGTCATCTCTTCATTTGTAGCCATAGGGGAGACTTAATGGCCACACGGGCCAACATTTACTTCATTTTTGGGGTGTGTTTCCATTGCCTCTTGTGTGATCACTAGGTTGAGTGGTAATAGCCATCCCTATCACCCCCCAATCCCCCTTTTGCATACATGTGTCACTCCATCAAGGAGAAGTTAGTTATGCTCTTTTAATTCATTTGTATCATTTTAATTAATTAAAGAAAATTCCATATCAACACATGTCATATTGGGCATGTGGTATTGATAGGCCATAGTATTGGCCCGTGATATTGTTAAAACAATTATTTATAAGTTAAATTTTTTATGGTAAAATGAGCATGAACCTCCATAGTTAAGAATATTATTTCATTATATTTATATATAAAAACCTCATATATTAATTTTTTATAATTATAATAATAATAATCTAAAATAAAATTATTCATTATTAATTTTTATGATTTTTTGAGTAATATGGAAATATATCATATATAAAGTGTTTTAATATTTATTAGGAATGAATACATATTAATATAAATATATTATATATTAAGTGTTTTTAATTATTCATATAATAAATACATATTCAATATTATTAGTTATTTAATTATACTAAGATATATAACATATAATAATTAGAAATGAATAAGTGTAATCCATAATACTAAAACCTCTTAGATGAGCTCTTGGATAAATACTTCCTCTCTTGGTTTCTTATTCTTGACCATAGATTGCACATATTCTCTCTATTGCATTCAAAAGAAGACTTCGGGATACTTACGATACTCTGCGGCTTAGTGCATATAAAGCTTTTGGGATATTTAATGATAAAGGTTGTAAGGTTGAACATTTGGTAGGATTATTTTATAGATATATATATATTATATTTTTATTTTTATGAATTATATAACGATATGTTATCGAACAATTTTGAAGAAAAGATAAGACGAATAATTTATAGATATTAAAATATTTATAAATTAAATTTATTTATTATTTAATAATAAATTTTATTAATGTAAAAAGAATTATATATAGAAATAGATAATTTTATTTTTGAAAGATTGATATTTTGAAGTTTATAAATAAAGTATGATTTACTAATATTTATTTTTACGAGTAATTTTATATGTTAATATATTATTTCATTTTTTTTCGATAATAAAATTATATTATAATTTTTTTTTAATAATAGATGATATGATACAATTTTTTGAGTCCATTTGCTAATGTTTTAAGCAATAGAGATTTTCTTTTCATATAGTAAGTGTAATACAATGAGATAATGTATGTAATGTAAGATGTTATTAAGTTATGATTTTTAGTCAATATTAACATCATATATTTACACAAACTAAGAGCACTCAATAGAAAGAGTAATCATGACATGCATATGTACGATGGTGGATATTGGCATCAAATTTAATATTAAATATCTAAGAATGCTTCATCTATTTCTCAATTCATAACATTTTCAAAATTACTGACACTATTATAATGTGTTGTACCAAATTACTTTAGCCTAATATCCATAAGTACTAGAGAAAGAATTAACACACTCATTATGCATAAAGATAAAATATGTAATGTCTTATGTTACTCTAAAGATTTAAATTCATAATGGAAGTAATAATAATATAGTATATAGTTATCACAAACATAGATTTATCTTAATTATTTATTTTTCAGGTTCTTATAGAAGTAAAATCTACAAAGGTGCACATCTTTTTTAGGGAAAAAAAATTGAGGAATGTTTTCATCTCAATGAATTTGATGACACCTAGCACTTAGCAAATCCAGAGTTAAGATAAATATTTAAATGTTTTTATAAATAGATGTCACTAAAGGATTTTAAATCGCTATGCACATTTATAACACTAGAATGACATAATATCTCAGTTCAAACCCTAGAATGTGTTAAATCAAATTCTATATGGATTGCAAATATAAATTCATAATAAAAAGGAGTCAAATCATGTGAGCTAATATGAATTCCTATTGTGGAGTTCAAGTCAAGGCCTGACTAACAAATGGCTAGGCGTATATGATGGACCATGTGGTAAGATTACCATGTTGAGTTCAAGATGTGTAAATATTGATGATGGGAAACACTATATAATGGTCTAAGATGGTTGAGGAGAGACAAAAGGAGCTATGATTCCACTAAAGGGGAAGATAACAAGAAATATAAAGAATCAACATTACAAATATAAAATATGTGCACATAAAAATTTCATATCGTATTAATTACTAGAGAGACATTTGTACAATTGTGTACTTCTACAATTAGAAATCAATCCTCATCACTCCCCATTAACACACACCTACCCTAATTTATAGGTGCAAGTATTCAACTTACATATACCTAGTTAGATTTACAAACGAATATGACTCTCTTAAGATTAATACACCATATCCTTATGATGTACTAACCTATTATCACCAATGTTCCCCCCTTTAGTATAGAGAGAGACCAAAGGAAAATAAAGCACTCAAAAATAGTAAGGACAAATTCAAGTTTAACATAGTCATCGATGAACAAAAACATATAATGAATCCAACAAAATGTACAAGTGAGAACATATCATCAAATAAAAAAAATGTAGTGATGGGAACATATCACCATTTCCAAATATCTTTTGGCTAATGATAGTAACACATACATTATTCAAGATCTTACAATCAAATGTGGATAGGGATATAACATGATGTTGAATCACCGACACTAAGGATAAACATATACTCTTCATAATTAGATCAATCAAACTAAGCATTACTAAGATTTTCAACATGTTAATATGGACACACAATATATTCATTTAGAGTCTTGCATAGACCTCAAATCTACTCCTCTAGTGGAGCAGGCCTCACTAAGCAGTTACAAACCAAAAAAACCAAAATAGCGGGATTGGGTCTTCACTATATCTTAAGTGGGTAATGTTTACATCATCAAAATTGCTTATGTTATGTTCTTCATTTCTTATGCTATGTTCTATATTGCTTATGCTATTTTCTTTATTGCTAACCATTAATAATATAAAAATTAACCAACAATAATATTTTAAAGAAAAAATTGCATACCTTTGGTGAAAGATGGTAATGGGTGAGCATAGGGACTTGGCAAGTTAGGAATCCTTCACCTGCTATCCATTCGTTGCCCAATATTAATCAGTAAGAAATTTTATAACATATTCCCTCCTTTTTACCCACATATCTTTGACAGTCTATGGAGTAAATAAAGAAATGATAAAATAGAACTGGAAGGAAAAAATCTTTGAGAGTCTATGAAGAGAGAAAAGATCTCCCTTATGTTACATGGGATAATGGAATAAAGCATCATGCTTGTTTGATGGTTAGATGAGATATTTGTAATGCTCTAAAATAAGCAAATCGGTTGCATAAGAAAAGAAAAAGGGTTAGTTTGGAGTTATGTTAGAGAACTCTAAGGTCATGTATAGGTACTCACTACAACTCAGATATAATACCAAATGCAAAAAGTTACTGCAAAATTATTTACAGAGTAATTTAAAAGAGTGAAGCGAACGACAGCATTCATGAACTCTGATTATTATGGTCTCCGACATCTGTTGCATGATGCTTTGCCTTAATTTACTGCTATGACATTCCATGTACTACTATTACAGCTCAATCAATGAAGTTCACATGGAGATAGCGTATCTCATGCTGCTCTGAACAGCGAGGTAGTTCCTCTCTTCTATGGCAGGATCGTTGGCAAACCATATATTTCTAATTCTCTCGCCATATATTTCTCTGCTAATTCTTCCTCCATTGTCTTCTTCCTCACCGTTTGATGAAGGCTGAGTGTCATTAGTAATAAGAAAAGCCTTGAACAGGACCCATAAATAGCTGAAACCACCTGAATATCCCCTACTACCATTGCCATCGTTCACCATGTTCTCGTCTGCAACACGACTCTTCCTGCATCTTCTCTTCATTATCACGAAGCAGCCGGGCATTATGATCGCCACAACAGAATTCAGTGTTACACAACACATATCATCTTCCTCTGAATAAATATGGTGTGGGTTTTTAAGAACAATTGGTGTGGCTTTTTACTCCATGATTTAAGAAGATGATGGCATGAGATTCCTGAGATCTTTGTGTGTGTGATAGATGGCCAATCGTTTCCCTTGGAGCAAAAGGTGGCATCTATTCTCATAGAAGGTGGCATATAAAGTAGTGGAGGCCACATCGGTCAGATGAATCAATCCTCCTGTTCATAGCGTGGTCCCTTGGTGTGTCCCTTGTTCATGCGCAGAGGGCAATATGACATGATCTCCAAAGTTTTGGAATTAAAGTTGTTTGTGTAAGAAGATTCTCTCATCAAGATCACATCAACTCCAACGTACGTTTGGAATTTTTGGGGCTTAAAGTTGATTTGTTGCTTAGTTGAGAAAGATCCGCCAACTACTTCAGTATTCTTGGACAGAGATAACAGTGCTTTACAAAAGTAATTCTTGCGTGTCCTAATACAACTACCCTGAGTATGTCTGCTTTGAGGTTTACAATTAGTATGTCTACTTAGAGGTTTAAAACTTTGGAACAAAGATTTATTTTATCATTGAGACATGTGTATATGTTGTTTTGATTACAAAGATGCAGGTTTATAGTTTCATCCCTTCACACTATAAACCTATGGAAAGCCTGGAAAAAAAAAAATTAGCAAATTAAAATCATATATACCTTATTGCTGCACTCTAGCTACTAGAGACTACTTGTGATGTAATTTTGTTTATGAGATGATGCAAATTTGGGGGTGGGGAGAAATGTAGAAAAGGATAGGATTATTTTTTCTAGCATTTTGGTTACGTATTATAATAAAATTAGTTCTTTGCTTCTTAGTGGGGTTTTTTTGGGAATGACAGTAGTCACGCATCTCTTCCAAAAGATAGGTACTCATGGAAGATAGGTACTTTCATTAGTGATCATTATGTATTGTATATCACTACATAAACACTGTAGTAATTAAGGTAGTATTAAAAGTGACATCAACAACGATAGGTAATTATGAATCTAATAGATATAAGGAAGTGGATACTTATGTGGGTTATAGAGTGAGAATTAATGGATAAGGATGGACCATATGATCATGAACAATGTCACTGACCTTTTTTTAGTGGCTATGAATCTAATAGATATAAGGAAGTGGAGACTTAATAGATATAAGGAAGTGGAGACCTATGTGGGTTATAGAGTGAGAATTAATAGATAAGGATAGATTATATGATCATGAACAATGTCATTGACTTTTTTTTGTGACTTACATTTTTTTTGTTTATGGTCTTTTAGTTTAAAAAGGATGACTTTTTGTGGCTTACATTGATTTTGTTTGTGGTCTTTTAGTTTAAAAAGGGTGGATAAAGGAAAATGATGAAAATGAATTAGTTCTATTATTAATTATATGATGGCCCACTTGTGTTGATTTTAGGTGTGAGGTGACCTTTGTTAGATAGCCACCCACAACATTTACGAAAGTTCTTAGCCCCCATGTCAAATGGTAATGGAATGTTTGAGTTGAATGGATGTAGGATTTATGTTGCTTTTGTCTTTCCCTTTTGTTTAGAAAGAAAAAATGAAAGAAATATATCAATATTATTTCAAACAAACATTATATTCCAATACTTCATTTCCATATTGAAAATAATTTTGTGTAGGCTGCAAAAACTATATGTCCTTATAAGTGGTCCAATGAAAATTTCTATAAAAGTAACCCATCTCAATCATGAACCCAACTCAACATTCCTCCATGTGTCAATACAAGAACATGTAAGCATAAGAAAAGATGACCTCAACTCCAAATTACTAAGGGAATATTTTACTACATGTAGTCCCTTTACATTTTTGTTTGGCTAAAATAATTTTAATCCTTAAAGAGGAGGAGGAGATTTTATAGTTGTACAAAAAAATCTCGATGTACCACAAGATATGTGTATACAAGTGTTTGTTTACATACATCCACCCACATAATCATTTGTCCACAATATTAAGTAAGGATGCATACTTATCTAAAACTGATCAACCATTATGTTAGTAGGAGACACCACTCGTTTTTTCTCATCGCAAAATTCATAAAGATCAGGACATGTTGAACTTATATACTATTGTGAATCAACTCACAACTAATGTGGGACAACACACAAGGAGTAGAAATTTTATATTCATTGGAGCAATTCCAAGGGAACATGAGACATGCATATCTAACTATTGTTTCACAAACATGAACACATCCCATAGAGAAGGAGGGAACACTAAGCAAGGAAGCAAATAACCTTGAGTTAATCAATTATTATGTTCGTAGGAGACATCATTCCCTTGTGGTTTCCCCCATGGGTACAAGAATCATGTTATAATGGGATTTATATGCTATCATGTACCAACATTCACAATCAATATGGAATAACACATAAGAGGAGATGTTATTTATCATCACAAAAGCAATTCCAAGATGCTGCAAGATAGGTGTGTTGAATTAGTTTGCATAGACATAAAATATAGGAGAATGAAAAACTTAAGAAAGAAATCATACTCATCCAACAACCAATCAACCATTATATTAACTGGACCCACCACTCCTTTATGTCTTTCCCCTTAGCATAAGAATCATCATATGTTGGGACTTATCTACTATCATACAAAAATGCTTAGATTATCCAATTTTTCTTTGATAATGCTAAGGAGTGTTTAGACATGTTTGTATCTCATAAATACCACATATTTTACATAAATAGATAAAAGGTTTCCTCCTTTAATGAATATTTTTTTTCTTCCATGTGCTCTTAGCTTGATCATTTTAAATTGTGAAGGTTGTTAGTTAAAACTTGCTAATGTTAAAGAGGAAGATAGATAATTCTCAATCAATGCGTTGATATGAAAATTAAGGGTTGATGGAAAAACTAGAAATACCTTTAAGATGTATATTTGAAAGATGGTGTGCATTATGATGGACACATTATTGGTTGACCTTAGGGCATAGGGCCAGGCCAAGAAAAGCAGAAAAAATCAATCATACAGTGCTTGACCTAATTTGATAGCTAGAAAACCTGCTGTAAAAGCAAGAAAAGAAGCCATTTTAGGTATGAGCGTGTGAAGCTCCCAGCGATTAGCAAGCCTTAAATGGCCCAAGATTTCTTATATGTGCCTAATTTCGCTCTTCTTCACTTGAGTTGTTGGCGAGGTAAAAGGATTGTCCATTTTAGGATTTTAGGAAAAGATGGATACTTTTGATGTTTGTATTAAAGTTGCTAGTTTTATGGGAAAATAATGTCTCTTCTTGAGGTAGGGGCCTCCCAATTTCAACTTAATTTTGGATCAATTTTGTCAGTTCTAATATGGGTAAAATTATGGAGTGTTTTTTTAAAATTTTAGATAAGCAATATTTCATCTAGCTGTGGGTAATTCTTTGGTTAAATTAATTATTAATATGGGTGCCTTAAAAAAGGGCTAGTTCAACCTGTTCCTCTATTTGACTACACCAATAATTATTTGTGCAAGGATATCCGTATGGAAATTATGTCATTGGAATATGAGGATTATAGCTAATTGCAATATTGGATTGCAAACACATATATTCATGGTGTATGAAATTTTTTAGCAAAGGACACCTAATAATGTATTTCTTGAGAGAAAATGCTTCTTGAACCAAAAACAATCTAAACTTTAAATTGAATTAGTGGAAGGAGTGAGACACTAAACATGATTTGATGGAAGCTTTCAAGTATTGATATGTTGCTCACACTAATAATTCATGTGAATCAAAGTTAAATAATATGTTATATTGTGTTATTATACTTCATGATGTATTTGGGAACAATTATGCCATTAATGGAGAAAACTTTCCCTTATAGAAAAAATTATCTTTGGTTGGCATCTATATTAGGCTATGAGAAGTGAAAGAAGTTGATTAATTAATAACAAACAAAAATGAATGTAAGCGAAAAATTATGATTGTTGGACGCTTCCATGAAGGGATTAGAAACAAGTCACCCTCAAATGACATTAGCAAGTTAGCCTACAAAACTTAAGGTAAACACACTTAATCATTTTACACACTTGATCTATGGGGTTCTATGAACCCCAACACTATATAATAATGGAAAAATAAATTTTATGAGATTTTTAATTTACACCTTCATCTTAAAAGATGACAGAGATTTTTGTTTCCAAGGGGAAAATCGTACTTTTTATTAAGAGTATAAAACGTTACATAGGTAGACGCAGTAAACAATTCATGATCAAGATGACAGATATTACTAAAAATCCACAAGAATATTCCACAAAGAATGGATTTTATGATATTTGAACTTTGCATCTCCATCTACAATTATGAAACACTTTACGAGTAAGTCATTGGGATTTAAGATGGAAATAAGGTCATTATTTTGGGAAAACAATATCCTTTTCCTCATGTACTCATTCTATATAGAGTTCAACTTGAATAACATGTAATTTTATAACCCAAAGTTGATTGTTGTTTCCAATTATACCAATCCACTTTTTGGATGCTTGTATTTTGGAATAGATTAGAAATATTTTCAATAAATTTATTAAAATACATCAATTTTTTTAATCATATCCTAGATTAGAATGCTATCAAAGTCAACTAAAGTGAAGTCTCTTTGTATCATGATACAATGTAAATGTACCGACAATCATAGTTATTTGGTAATAAGACCATAGATTTTCATAGTAATATATGTTAACAAATCTGTCATTTGAAGGATTTTCATCTAGAAACCCCAATTCCTTTAAAGAATAACTTCAACATAAGAAATCTATAGAATGGTGAATAATAAGCCTCAAAAGCAAGTGTTTAAACCACATGTACAATGATCAAGAATGGTTGCAATCATGGTCTCAACCTTCCTTTTGAGGATTGTGAAGTTGATATAGACTTAATTTTTCCTTGTTCTACATAGAGAGGTTTGGTTGAAAACCCCTTTGAAGGTTGGAAAGATTTATTGAGTTCAATAATTTAGATCCAACAAAAGGAAATGAATTAATATAGTATATTATGCAAAGTAATTAAATTCAACACCACCGACAGCTTTTCAAAGAGGGAATGCGATCCGGGAGGATTCTATAATTTTGAATTGAAGTATTCTTACCTTTTACAGAGGGGATGTGATTCGAGAGGATCCTAAAAAGGCCTAAAATTAAAAGTTTCCAAAATTTGATGGAAATATCGCCATATCAAATAGCTCGACAAGACGATTCCAAATCAACTTGAATCACATCAATATGAGTATGTATGTGAAAATTATTGCAATTTGAAGTTTTGCAATAATAGGAAAAATGTCAAAGTCAAATGTGACAGATGGCATGTATGACTGATGATGTGGGTGACCAAGTGGCAGATGATGTGGCAAGGTATGGTATTGACACATGGCCCACTAGATGGGTGACACGTGGCCCAATGAATGAGTACCACATTAAAGGGCACCACATGGCAATGGGTTGGCGGTAAATAATTATGGGATGAAGTTAGCCACTAAGGAGACATACATAGTAGATAAATGGGTATACCAAAGGAATTCATGGTTCAATTATCATGGATGCCATCAATATTCTCACTTCCACCATGACAACTTATAAAACGATGCCTCCCAAATATTGTTGATTCCCTCAAGATTCTCACTTCCTCCATGAAAACTTAGAAAAGGATGCTTTCTAAACCTCCGTAGGAGGAAACAATACTTAAAGCACCAAACCATGTTCTTATTTCATTAAAAAGAAGAAACTTAATATGTCTAACCAAACAAGTCACAAAATAATTATTAGTGAACATAGTAGTATTGTGTATTCATAAAAAGAGAACAAGTGGAGTTCAAAATATCACAATCCCAAATTGATCAAGCACAGGATCACTCAACTATTACAGAGGAGGAGGAGGATTATTTTAATATAATTTCAATTTAAGAAAAACTGAGGAGGAGGAGGAGGAGATTTGTCAAACACATTAAATATGTGGGAGTGGCACTATGCAACACAAAACATTAACGGAATGTATGTGTACAATCCTTACACTAAATAGCTTCATCACATACATTCCCCAAAAAAATATAATCATTATAATAGATGAATATGTTTTTATTTTTCAATTGAATATGCTTTTAAAATATGACTAGTTAGAAGAAGAAGAATTATTTTAATATAAGATTGAATTTCTTTAAATTTAATTTCAATTCAAAACCAAATACTTGTTTAAGGAGGAGGAGGAGGATGATGACACAATCAAGACAGAAATCAAATTGGTGTATGAGACTCCTTGTTTGTGGGATAAGGGACTCACCTCTGTGCAACAATGTTAATAATTTTATTTTTTAATAGTAAAATTTGTAAAATAGTGATAATGTATTAATTGTTGGGAATCAAATAATATTGTTGAGGGGTATGGGGAGTAGGGTGAGTTAGTATTCTATAAATTTTTATACTTATTTACTCAATTAATCAATCAAATGCAATCAACAACACTCCAAAGCACCATTCACATCAAATATTGAACACATAAAATAACGTGGAAACACATATGTAAGAAAACCACAAATCTCCTTCTATTAGTATAAATTCAATCTCTAACCTCAATTTACAATAATTGTTATGAGCACCAACTCATAAGAGGCACCAACCACCTCAAATATGTAATCCCCAACTTGTTGGAGGCACCAACATTTAATCTTTTCAAGAAACAACCTAAAGCACCCAATCAGAACTATTATTTCATCTTATTTTCAAACTTGGATATTGGGAAATGAATATACTTATGAATCAACTATTTTAGATAAAAAAATATGCTCTTTGTCTTTACAACCACCTCTCTTATTTTCCTTGTACACATCAAACTGGTTGTTCAATTATGCATGGACATCAACTCACTCACTCAATTTTTACATCAACAATTATGGAAATTAGTTACGCATGGCCCAACATCACATTTCAATGTTGACTTTTTGTTTATTTGTCACTCTTCCCTCATTTTATTCATTCTTGTAGAATTTTTTTTAACTAAATTTTGGCACCTAAATACTAAATTTTTGTCTTTCCCTTACTGGTTATCTCCCTGATCCATGTGCCCGTAGGCCAAAGCCACACTCTAAATTCCATATGGGCCTTATTGGATAACATTTGGACGTATATAAACAATGGCCATGACCATGCTCTAACATGTTTGGGGCTTATCCTTGATCGATTAAGCCACCAAAGGCTTCCATTTACGCTCTAATTGATATGATTTGATCAATGACTGAAAAGCCATCCCAAGGGTCCCTCGACTACTTAAGGGTTAACAAAGCGGTGGGGTAGTCTGGGATTTGTTGCTTATGTGACTAACTCCCCACTACCTTCCCCAAGTGCACCAAGTGTGCTTCAATGGCATGTTCAATTAAATGACTATAAGATCATCCCAAGGCCCCCTTATTTTTTTGACTTCCAACAAAGGGGGGGAATCCATCTTGGCACCACATACACTCAATGAGTCCAATGGGTTGTTTCTTGGGCTCCACCTATTTACGCATATCTAAAAAAACTTGCACACCAAATTCTAGGAACGAGTCTCGAAGCTCGTCCAAATCAACTTCCATTTCACTACCAAAGCTAACGTCATTCTTCCATCATGGTGACTTCATCCTTTCACATGGCATCAACTAGGTGTTGATACATGTAACTTGAAGATAGGTCACTTGGAAA
Source organism: Pinus taeda (assembly GCA_000404065.3). NCBI lineage: Eukaryota > Viridiplantae > Streptophyta > Pinopsida > Pinales > Pinaceae > Pinus > Pinus taeda. The sequence continues at coordinate 147,485 of APFE030060310.1, read as the reverse complement.
ATCAAAAGAGGAAAATCTACCTTCCACAAGTCACACTCATGGAGTACCATGTCATCACTTTTGTTGTGTCACTTTCACTTGTCACCACCTAGCATGCCAACTGAGACTACCACCTATCCAAGATCCATTACATGAGTTATGGCTCAATAATTCAGTATACGAGATTTTTAGAGAGTGGCATAGATGTAATATTCCTGGAGGCCTCCTATTCATGCACATGTCATCAAGATAGCTCTAGTTTCTCCACCTGTTGTTAATGCTAAGATATCCAATATCTAGTTATCAGCTTAAGTGGTTTCTTTGTGCAACCCCAAGATACCCAAAAGCTCATATATCATTTCCTCCATGAATAATTCTTCTTTGATGGAACATTAACACATCTATCTCCTAGTTGAATCTGATGTTCGGATAACTCTACAACTCTTAAATACATCTAGATATCTAGATTATTTGAATCCTTCTCTAGTTGCTAAACATGCCTTCACTTCAAAACACCTTTTCTCCTTAATCTTCGGGATTTTGTCCAAGTTCCATATATGCCTGGAAAGGTTTTTGAGAGGAATATCCAACTGAAGAATTTTCAAGAGATTTTGAAGCTCTTCTGAAAATTGATATCAATTACAAGAGTTGACATCAATGAACACCAATAGACAACCATTGTTAGCTTGCTCAACAAACAACTTCTCTAACAATACCCCCCTTTGGCATTGATGGAAACACCACCAAACATTACCAGTTATTGATGGTTATATCACCGCTTAGAATCTCTCCCCCTATTAGGTTTTTGAAGTTTCCCACTCTCTACTATTTTTTCTTGTTCACACATTCCATTTATGAGAAGCCAATGGTGGATAACTCTCCCCCTTTATAGTCCGTCCATCTTCAAAATATTTGTACACATTTCCAATGTTTTCTCACTTATCCCCCTTTGACGTCAATGGTGAAGGGGTTTTGGCTACTAGAACTTTATTTTTTGTGCATGTGTATCTGGGATACCTCACTTCTATATGGTATTTTATATGTCAATGTTTGATTAAGCTCCTCCTTTTATCATTTTCTCACTAAAAGGGCTTTAGTCATAACCCTGGATATATCCCCTTACTACTAAAATAAGTTGTTATTTAACATACTTGGTGTTTCCACTGAAATAAAGTGATACCAATTGAAAACCAATAGAGCTAGAATTAGGAACCATGCAAACTTTTCATTTCAAAGTGCACTGTAATACATTATGCTCCCCCTAAAATTGGGATTCTCCTTTTGATCTAAGGCTTCTACTAAGGTATCATTAAATGAAGAACCAAACGCTCCACCTAAATACTTTACATTCTTGAATCATGCAACTTCCCCCTGACATTATATTAAACATTAAGAAACATATTGTTTCATCATTCTCCTACTGCATCTCACTCTTGTAAACTTGACATGTTTCCAAGAGATATCACTCAAGGACCTAGACTTATTGAATTAGTGTCCTGAAAGAGATATCACTCCTAGTCGTTATCCGAGGTACTCAAATGGTTCTATAAGAAGTGGTTTGGTGAATATATATGCAATTTTCTCATTAGTGGCAACATATTCAAGCTTAACAATTTAATAACAAAGTTAATCTCTCAAAAGTATTTAATTGGAATATGCTTCATTTTGGAATGCATAACGAGATTCTTTGAAATACTAATTGTACTAGTATTATCACACATGATGGGAATAAGATCACTATACTCAACCTTGATATCCTTGAGTGTTTTCTTCATCCAAAGTATCTAAGTACAATATGCAGTTGTTGTTATAACTTAGGTTCAATTGTAGACAAAGAAATAAGTTTTTCTTTTTGCGTACTCAAAATACTAGATAATTTCCTAGAAAGAATTCTACACCACTTGTTCTCTTTTTATCATCAATGCTACCTACCCAATCTCCATCAATGTATGTTATTATATTGAAATATTTAGATCTTGAATACCATAGACCATAATCAATTATGGTTTATAATGATTTGAAGATTCTCTTGACTAAATTTACATGGCTATCCTTGGGGTTAGATTGAAATCTATCAACCAATCCTACAATTTGTTTTATATCAAGCCTTGATGTTGTAAGATATAAAAGAGTCCCAATCAATGACTTGTAAGTAGTTTGGTTTACATCAGGGGATTGATCATCCTTTCTCAATCTACATCCAATTACCATGGGTTTTATAACATTCTTGCAATATATATGAAATAATAGAATTGAATATATATTAAATAATGATATGCTAGATGCATGAAAATATGCTAGGTGCATATGGTAACGGATGTGCATGCATAAAGACTTAGAGTAGTCTACTTCCATAATATTATTTATATGACTAATAGCGTTTAATGGTGAACATGTAACTAGTAATAGATTAACAACATGAATGGGAATCAAATGTAGGTGGTGACTGTATTCTTGTGGAATCGAGGCTATGGAAGAGAATCTACTGATGAGAGAATGGTATTTGTGGCACCTATGCATGTTGATATGTGGTAATAATTTTGTGAGTGAAATTTTGATCCAAATTTATGAATGGAATGAAATGAGATACAAAATTATAAACAAAATATAGAGATAGAATGAAACTTGACTTCAATTAATAAATGGAAAATGTTGAAACTGTATACATGTAGAATGAAAGCAAACTAGATCAAACAATGGTAGCTTATCTCTAAAAAGAGATGTGATGGTTACACAACTTCCTGAACTATGTTACAATGAGACTCGAAGGTCTTTTTATCATGAAGAACTAATGAAAAACCAAAAAATATCCAAGAACACAACCCTATGAGATGAAGTGCAAAAATATTATAGGCATCGATGGGGTATGTTGGAATGTCAACATCCTGGGGTTGTAATTTGGCATACGGTCTTCATTTGGTGTGCATGATAGCCCATTGGAAAGGTATATCTAAGGAGTTCATTTTTCGACTATTGAAAATGTGCATGGTTTCCATCAACTGCTTTCCCCAAAAAACACCATTTAGGGCCTCAAAATGGATTTGGAAGCTCAGGACCTAAAAAATGCAAAAACTAAATAACTACCAGAATAGGAAAATTGTGTTGTGAGCTAGTGGAATAGGTGGGTAGCCACCAATATCCAGCTAGATCAATACTCTTCCCTTAGGAGTAAATGGTCTCCATTGCATATAGTGCCTCCATTACATGGGGAACTTCTGTTGAACTTGGTCTCTAGTGAGACACTTGCCTTGGCGTTGGCACATAAAGGGTAGGCTTAGGTTTAGAGTCAATTAGCCAACAAAACACGTCAGATACCAACTCTTTCAGCATCACCTATGAGTAGGTGAAGTCTCACCTGAGGAATCTAAGAGGATTGCAGTAACCTATGCATTTCTATAATGATTAAGGATATGTGGATTCAACACTTATCATTAGTTTTTATTCAACACCTTAGTCATTCAAAATACAAAAATTTAGTTATACCCCTATTCTACACATAAATCCATTATATTTAATAAAATCATAAAATAGAAAATAGATAGTTAATCACATCATTTGAAAACATAGAAAGTAAGCCAAGACAAATATTTCATTATTATTGTGAAGTCTCTATTACATTCTAATGATCTTGTCTTCAAGCGTAATAGATCAACTCTTATAGTGAAAAACACATACAAAGAATTATAATCCTCATTAAAATACACATGCATCTATCTTTTACATTGCAACTTTATATAATTATAGAATTACATTTGGGCGCAAAGTCGACAAATAACCTATTTTTACTATGAGAAGTAACTATTACTATGGGAAAAAACACACAATTTAAGGAAAACAACTTTCTCTAATTTCCACATTATTTTCACTGAACCTTAGTTGAATTTTCCATGTCATATCCTTTTGCATGGTGATCCTTTGTGAATATTCCAAAAAATTTCCTAAAAACACTACTCCAACATGCCCCCAACACTCACCTGTTGCTCGTCCTGAGCCACTTAGTCTTTTTTCTATTTGATTGAAGGCACTGTTACCTTTTCTATCACGATGAATGTTTCCAATGTCTACATGAATTTCATGATCTTTCTATTTACTTCCTCTACTTTAACCATAATCTTATCTTCTACTTTAGCTGTCGTGAAGGTATTCAACTTTTCTTTGCTTTCCTGTGTTGAGGAATCTAGGGCAATGAGGTGTAATGTGATTATTCTTCTTTGATAACAGTTTGTGGAGCCTTTTTACTTTATCTTGTTAGTTTAATCTTCTTCTTATTATTATTAATACATTTGTGTGTACTTCATCAAACTACCACCAAAAACATAAAAACAAAAACACAAGATGTTGGTTCTCTTCCAAGGCCAAAACCTTTCTTCTCTTGAGAGTAAAGCCCTTCAGTAAATTTCTCTTATTGAAGCTTCCTATTGATCACTACCAAACCTTAGACCATTGATTAGGATGTCCTCCAAGCACAAGTCAATTCCTTCCTCTTTTCTACTCTTGATTCCCTGACACATAGACTTCCTCCTTTTGACACTTTCCTCCCTAGCACTTCATCCTCCTTCTTTGCTTCTTATCTGGAGATAGACCTTCCTTGAGTGAGCCTTCTAGGTGAGATGTTCGTATTCTATCCTCTGCTTCAATAGAATTCTACTTTTGTTGACCAAACAACATCCTTCTTGAACTATGGCTGTAATATTGTTATGGTGTCCTAATATCTAGCCACGAACTCTACCACTTCCTTCTTCAAATTCAGCCAATAGTATAACTTGTTCACCACTGTCAATGTCTTCTGATATCTTGAGTTACCTGAGTATGGACTGATGTGAAACTTCATCAAGATAAGCTTCTTGAGTTAAATGCAATCGAACACATAGATCTTGTCCCTGAGTCTCACCAAACCATCTTCTGTGAGAAAATAGTTCACATCGTTATCACTTGTACATGTACCTATACCAGAACCTATACCAGTACCAATACTTGTACCTATACCTATAATTGTACTTGTACCTATACCTGTAACTTTACCTATACCTATACCTGTACCTGTACTCTACTATAACCTATGCATAATCTCCATATACATGTCATCTCATTGTTCTTCCTACAATATCCTTCCTTTAACTCTATCCCATAAGAGCTCATAGTTGCTATATGATTCAATTGTACCTTTTTCCTAAGAGAATCTACAACCCAGTTCTCCTTTCCCTTAATGTATTTGATCTCGAAGTCAAACTCACTAAGGGTAACCAACCATCTATCTTGCCTGGAATTTAGATTCAACTTTTCAAACAAGTATCTCAACACACTTTGATTGCTCATCAATACAAATCTCCTTCTAAGAGGATAATGCGTCCACACCTTCATGGCATGAATAATAGCTACCAACTCAAGGTCATGAGTCACATAATTATGCTCATGCTCATTCAACTTCTTGGACTCATAACACACCACCTATCCTTCTTGCATAAGGACTACACCAAGTCCTCTTTTACATGCATCTGTACACACTAAAGAATCTTTATCTAGATCTGCAATCGTAAGGATTGGACCATTGGTCAACAACTACTTCAGCTGCTCAAAACTAGCCGCACATTCTTGTTTCCATTTGAAATTATTACCTTTCCTCTGCAAGGATGTCATAAGATATGAAATGCATGAGAAGTTCCTGATGAGCCTCCTGTAGTAACCTTCCAATCCCATGAATGATCTCGCCTCATTCACATTCTCAGGATATGCCCACTCCATGATGGCCCTTATGTTTTATGGATCTACTAATATGCCTTCCTTGGAAACAACATGTCCCATGTGATGCACCTCTATTTGAAAGAAGTTACACTTGCTCAGATTGGCATACTATTGATCCTCTCTTAGAAATATCAACACTTCTACTAAATTCTTGGCATTATCTTCTTCATTCTTGGATTATATCAAGATGTCATCAATGAATACAATTAAAAACTTGTCGAGATAAGGATGCAACACACTATTCATCAAACACATAAATGTAGTTGGGCCATTAGTCAAACTGAATGGGGACAAAAAAATCATAATGGCCATACTTGGTCCTAAAGTAAGACTTGTAGATATGCTCTTCCTTTATGCGTACCTGATGGTATCTTGATCTCAAGTCAATCTTAGAGAAAATTTATACTCCCTTCGACTGAAAACAAATCATTAGTCCTCGACAATGGTACCTATTCTTGATTGTCACCTTGTTGAACTACCTACAATCAATTCACAATATAAAAGTACCATCTTTCTTCTTTATGAACAACACTGGTGCACCCCAAGGTGATACACTTGGCCTAATGTATCCCTTATCAAGCACCTCCTTTAACTATAATTTCAACTCTACTAGCTCTGGGGTACTCATCCTATAAGATGCCTTTGATTTTGGTGCTGCCCCTAGCACCAACCCAATAAATAAATATACTTCCATGTGAGGAGGTAACTCTGGAATCTCTGCTGGCAACACATCTTGATATTGCTGCAATACAGGGTACCTATTGAATATTTATGCATCCTCAACATCTTTACCCTTGTCACTAGATATATGCACTGCAAACATCACACAACCTTTTCTACAACTATGCTTAGCTTGCATAGCGGTAACCATCCTCGCTGATGTAGGCTTCTTATTTCCCTGCAAAAATATCTTTTCCCCATTATCATCCAGGCACGCAATGGCCTTGTTGAAGCAATCCACTTTGGTCCTATGAAGGTACAATTAATCCATACCCAAATGAATGTTATACAATCCCAATGGTAGTACATTCAAATGTGTTGCTGTAGGCATACCATTTAACTCAAATGCACAAGCTCTTACCCAATGGTGAAATCTCTTCTTTTCTCAAACCACACTTATCCACTAGGTTAGGATTAATATAACTATAATTATATCCAAGACCAATCAAATAGAAACAACTTGATCACAAAGTTTTCTATCCATCTCAATGATAGATTCCTGATGATCTACCTGCCTATTTTCCACAGCTACATAAACCTGAGGAATGATATGACCAACATCCCCAACTATATTTTCCTCCTGAGCAATATATATTTGGGGTCTACCACCCTGATTGTTGGGTTGTGTTATATTTTTTCCACAACTATCCCATGTAGTTAATTGGGGGGGTTAGGAGGGGGGTGGAGCCCCCCCTTGTTGTGACGATTGCGTAGTGGGGGAGTCACAGGGGGTTTGAGGGGTGCAGGTAACCCCACTCTATGGGGTCCCCACAAAAAATTTTAGTTTTGGACCCTATGTTAGGTTGGGTGGACCCACCTATGGTTTTGTGCATGATCTTTGCACATGTTTTTGGATGCGATGGTTTTTAGTCCATGGTTTTGGACGAGATGGTTTTCGGTCCATGGTATTGGATGCTTCGGCATGTATAAACATGTGTTGTAACATTGAAAGGAAAATAATGAAAAATCAAGCAGGTAGTCCCGGTTTTGGGATCCAAGGGAAAATCTCTGTGTATATATGTTTTATGTGTTACGCTCTCACATTGTTTATTTTCTGTGTTTTAGAATTCATATGCAGGTAATTTGTGTATGGGGTTAAAACCTACGTTTGGTATCATAGCTATTTTGGCTTCAAGGGGACGCCCTTGTTGTTGAGGGTTTTCGCTCAGGCATGTGGTGGACCCTATTCAGTGGGAGATTTGCGAGATCGATTCTGGTGGTGAAAGAAGATGGCGAGCAGTGGAAAGATAAAGATCGAGAAATTTAATGGTCAGATTTTTAAGTTGTGGAAACTCAAGATGGTTGATTTTTTGGTGGATAAATATCAGTGGATCGCGGTAGATCCAGGTACTAAACCAACGAGAGTGTCAGATGATGAATGGAAGAAGTTGGATTGGAAGGCAAAGAGCACAATATGATTGTGTGTCTTAGATTCAGTATTATTGAATGTATTAGGGGAAGCTATAGTGAAGGCTTTGTGGGACAAGTTAGGGACTTTGTACCAATCTAAGTCTCTAGTGAATAAACTGTTCCTGTGGAAAAATTTGTATCACTTGAGGATGAAAGATGGAGAATCGATGACACAACATTTGAATGCATTTAATATTGTGGTAAGTCAGTTAGCATCTATTGATATAAAAATTTCAGATGAAGATAAGTGCATCAGTTTGTTGTGTTCTCTACCAGATTCGTGGGATAATATGGTTATTGCAATAGGTGGCAATGCAATTGCCTTGTAGTTTGATGAAATAGTCTCATCCTTGCTGATAGAGGAGATGAGACAAAAAAATATGGAGAGCCGAAATGGTGATGTCTTCGTTGTACGAGGACGGTCCCAGAATAGAAACAAAAATAAGTCATCGAGTGGGAGATTTAAATCTAGAGGGAGATCTAAATCTCCAAGAAAACCTGTAAAAGTGGTGTGCTGGAAATGTGGAAAGGAAGGGCACTACAAAAGGGACTGTAAATGTAAAGCTCCTGATAAAGGAAAGGGATTTGATGATGCTCCTTCTGCAGAGGCGAAAACCACCTCAGATGAAGGTGGGGATGTCTACTTGGCTTCTTCAAGTACACATGTAGATCATGAGGCACAGTTGATTGACTCAGGTGCATCCTTTCACTTCACTCCACATAGAGAGTGGTTTTGTGAGTATGATAAATACGATGGTGGTGATGTTTTCTTAGGGGATGATAGGAAGGCTAGAAACATTGGTCGTGGAAAAGTAAAGTTGAAGTTTCAAGGTGGAAGGGTTAGAACACTTCTGGGTATTCTGCATATTCTTGCTTTGGCTAGAAATCTGATTTTTGTAAGCAAGTTGGATGATGCAGGTGTTAAAATAGTGTTCAAGAAAGATACCTGCAAGATGTTTCGGGGAGCACTGGTATTGATGCGGGGAGTTCGGATTGGAACTATGTACAAGCTGCAAGGTAGCATAGTTGTTGATGGGTGCAACAGTTCTGTGGTTCTTGAAAGTGGCGCAGAAAATCTAGTGGTCTCTGGAGAGAAGACCATGCTGTGGCATCAAAGGCTTGGACATATTGGAGAGAAGGGCCTTCAAATACTTTATGGTAAAGGAATGGTAGAAGGTATGAGTAATAACTCTCTAGATTTTGATTTCTATGAAAATTGTGTATATGGGAAGCAGAATCGAGTGAGTTTCCCCTCTAGTGGTAAGAGGGCGAAACATATATTAGAGCTTGTGCATAGTGATGTGTTTAGACCTGTGAAGGTTCCATCACTGGGTAAGTCTGTGTACCATGTATCATTTATAGATGACTTCTTAGGGAATACATGGATATATTCCTTAAGAAGAAATATGAAGTCTTTGACAGGTTTAAAGAATTCAAGGCTCTGGTGGAAAACCAGACAAAGAAGAAGATAGAGGTGCTGAGGATAGATAACGGTGGAGAGTTTTGCAGTAAGGAATTTGAAGACTTTTGTAAGAAGTGCGGTATAGCACAGTAGAAGACTACTCCATATACACCTTAGCAAAATGGAGTTGCAGAAATAATGAACAACACGTTGATGGAAGGGCAAGAAGCATGCTTAGTGGTCCTGGGTTAGGACAGGAATTCTAGGCAGAGGCAGTGGAGACAACATGTTACTTGGTCAACAAATCACCTTCATCAACGTTGGAGGATAAAACTCCACAAGAGGTATGGACTGGTAAGAAACCCTCTCTTTCACATCTGAGGGTATTTGGATGTGATGCATATGTACATGTTCCAAAGGAGAAACGAACCAAGTTGGATAGTAAATCTGAAAAGTGCATCTTTATTGGGTATAAGGATGGTTTAAAGGGTTATAAGCTTTGGAACCCAGTAACAAGGAAGGTTGTGTACAGCCGAGATGTGGTGTTCAGATAGGTGAAAGATGTTATTAAACATGAAGTCCAACCAAAGGAACCTGAGAAGATAGAGTTTGAGCTAAAGGTGGAAGAATCACACTCTATAGTAAAGGAGGAATTAGAAGATGAAGAGCCACAAACTTCGGGTGTAAGAAGATCAGTTCGAGAAACAAGGCATCTAGAAAGGTATAGTCCATATTCTTTTTGTTCAAATTTTGCTTTATCTATTACTGATGATGATCCCAGAACTGTGAAGGAAGTAGTAGATTCAGAGGATGGAAAACTCTAGAAAGAGGCCATGGTTGATGAAATGGTATCTTTGCACAAAAATGAGGCTTGGGATCTCGTGGATTTTCCAGCTGAAAGGGAACCCATTGGTAGCAAACGGGTGTTAAAGAAGAAGACAAATGCAAAAGGAAAGTTGGAGAAATAAAAATCTCGGTTGGTAGCAAAAGGTTATTCCCAAGTGCCAGGAATTGATTTTGGTGATATTTTTTCTCCTGTTGCCAAGGTAACTTCTATTAGATTACTTTTATTTGTTGTCGCTGCTTTTGATTTGGAGGTAGAACCCGATGGAGGTGAAGACAACATTTCTTCATGGGGATCTAGAAGAGGAAATCTGCATGAAGAAACCTGAAGGACTTGCAGTGAAGGGTAAGAAAGAACTGGTATGCAGGTTAAGGAAGTCTATGTATGGGTTAAAACATTCACTAAGGATGCGGTATCAGAAATTTGATACATTTATATGGGGACTTGGCTTTACCAGAAGAAAAGTAGATCACTGTGTGTATTTTACATTAATTGGTGACCATGTTATTTATTTGGTCTTGTATGTGGATGATATGTTGCTGGTTGGAAATGACAAAGAAATTATTGAGGATTTGAAGACCCAATTGTCCTCCAAATTTGACATGAAATATCTTGGTGTTGCAAACTATATTTTGGGCATGGAAATTAAAAGAGATTGGACAAAAAGGAAGCTCTAGTTTAACTAGAGGATGTATGTCGAGACAATATTGCAGAGATTTAATATGCAGGATAGTAAACTGGTGAAGGTTCCTATTCTTGTAGGTGTAAAGTTATCTGCTGAACAGTGTCCCAAGACCCAAGAAGAGGAAGAGGACATGACCTGTGTTCCATATGCAAGTGTAGTTGGTAGCCTGATGTATGTAATGATCTGTACTAGACCAGACATTGCACATGCAGTGGGAGTATTGAGTAGGTTTATCTCAAAACTAGGAAAGGAGCATTGGACAACAGTGAAGTAGGTTTTCAGGTATTTGACACTAGTGAATATGGTTTGTGCTGCCAAGGAAGACCAGGATTGGACAGAGTGTTGGTTATTCGTGGCTTTTTTGATGCAGACTGGGCTGGAGATCTCGATTAGAGAAGATCTATAAGTGGGTATGTGTTTAATCTATTTGGAGGTGCAGTCAGTTGGATGAGTAAGAAACAATATGTAGTGGCACTATCAACTAGGGAAAATTTTAGGGTCTAATATTCGCCCATGGACTAATTTTCTATACCTTTCCAAAAAAAAGGATTCACTAATTTCGATTTTTTTGTAAAAATGATTCACCCAAATTTTATAGAATGTAATTATTTTACCCTAAAAATCACCAGAAATTTATATATAGACTATGTACAAATATTATAAATTTGAATATTTTTACAAAAATATCTCCAAACATTTTATAGATTTCATATTATGGGCTAGTGGGATTCTCCAAGGTTTCAAAACTTTGAGATAAATTTTTATCCTTGAAATTTTCCCTGCTATCAACTACAGAGGCATAATACATGGCAATCACTCATGCAAGCAAGGAAGCAGTTTGGTTGCAGAGATTGTGTTCAAGTATGGGGTTAGTACAAGAATTTACAAGGATAGATTGTGATAGCCAAAGTGCAATTTTCTTGGCAAGGAACCCTGCATATCATTCAATGACAAAGCACATCGATGATCATTATCACTTTGTGAGGGATATGATAAAAGAAAAAAAGGTGTTGCTGGTAAAGGTGGACACTTTGAAGAATACTGTAGATGCATTAACAAAATTTGTGAGCTTTGAGAAGTTCTCTTGGTGTAGAGAAACAATGGGTGTTGCAGGGTTGGATAAATTACTAAGCTCTCTTATAGCCCCCTATGGAAAGAAAACAACTAGTGGGAGAATGTTCGGTTGTGTTATATTCTTTCTACGACTAGCCCACATAGTTAACTTGGGGGTTAGGAAGGGGGCGGAGCCCCCCCTTGTTGCACTGATTGTGTAGCGGGGGGTGTCACAGGGAGTTTTAGGGTGCAAGTAATCCCACTCTATGAGGTCCCCATAGAAAATTTAGGTTTTGGATCCTATGTTAGGTTGGGCAGACCCACCTATGGTTTTGTGCATGATTTCCGCACATTTTTTTGGACGTGATGGTTTTCGGTCCATGGTTTTGGATGCAATGGTTTTCGGTCCACGGTATTGGATGCTTCGGCATGTATAAATATGTATTATAACATTGAAAGGAAAATAATGAAAAATCAAGCTGGTAGTCTCGGTTTTTGGATCCAGGGGAAAATCTCTGTGTATATGTGTTTTATGTGTTATGATCTCACATTGTTTATTTTTTGTGTTTTAGAATTCGTATGCAGATAATTTTTGTACGGGGTTAAAACCTACACTGATACTGTGGACAATCCCTCTTACGATTATCCTTGGCACATATTCAACACTGCAACTATGCTCTACCATCGCCTCTAGTCTGCTGCTCTCCATGTCCCTTCTGAACTAGATTTAACTTCTTGTAAGATACTTCATTTTCTTTCTCACCTACATGTTGAGGTCTTCCTTGCTTTAGTGGCAATTTTCCTTTAACTTTCTCATTTCCTTTTAGGTCATGTTTAGGCTCAACTTTGTGCTTCAACTTCTCATAACAATTTTTCATCTTTCAGATGACCTCCTCCAATGATCTAGGCTCATCAAAATCAATCTGATCTCTATATGCTACTAGTAGTCCACTGATGAATCTATGAACCTTGGCCTTCTCCTCCTTGAGGTAAGGTACATATCTCAACAACTCCAAGAACCTGCTATTATAATCCTCCTCTGTCATGGAACCCATCTATAACTCATAAAATGCCTTAGATTTGTCATCATAGTACATTTCTGACAAATACTTATTCTTGAAAAGCCTATCAAACTCATTCCAAGTCAAGTCATCCTATCGAATACCTTTAACATTATTCACATCCTCCCACTAGATATCTTCTTTCACTTTAAGACTAAAAGTGGCTATCTTGCTTTCATGTTCTCCGAATAATCGTGCAATCTGAAGAAATTCCTCATACTAAGAAACCATGGCTCTGCACCCTATGATTGCTTCATCTTTCCATCAAATGTAGGTGGATTTTATTTCTTAAACGCATCTGAAAAATATCCCTTTTCACTCCTCCTATAAGGATGATAATGATGATGATCATAATTCCAATCAGAACCAGAACTAGAATAGTACTCGTGTCTATCGCCCTTCCTATCAGAGTATCCAAGGACCTACCATCTCTCATCATGTCCTCTCCATCCAACTTGTACTCACCATGAGACCTGCTTCCATATGCTCCGTTAGTTCTATCCTCTTGCTCATGGCTAAACATAAGTGGTCCCTGTCATTGCAATTCTAACAAAATCTGAAGTAATTGTTCATCTACCTCTACTTGCTTCTCATGTTCATGTATGGTTCTGTCATTGTTTGCCTTACAAATCCTTATTTTTTCATTTAAACTTATCAGTGCATCTACTAAATCAGAAGATTTCCCAACAAAATGTTTCTCATATGATCCATAGGGAGAGTCTTAAGAACTATAGTCTACCATCTTGCTAGTCATGTTTGATATTCTTCCTGTAAGGTATATCATGTCAGCAAAACCAAATCATGATGAACCAACACACCTTAGCATAATTCAGGGAGGTGACCTCGCCTGTAGGATCAACAAATCAACATAATACATTTATAACATAATCATGGCACCATATAGAAATATAACACATAATAATATAACCATATAACCATCATTTTAGCTAAAGTCTAGTCATCAATGCATGACCATATCAACTACACATACCATGACCTCATGCATGACAAAAACCACCATATCACTATACACTTGATAACCTTTGAATACTATCATGCATAAACAATGCATAATCAACCATACACTCATGACGACACACTCCACAACAACACTATCAAATTCCGTTGGTGATCTCGTTGCAACCATAACCCAGATCATTCAAATACAACAAGCACATGGGCTTACAATGAAAGAAACAAATATGCAACCAACATGAATGCATGAACAACACACAACCCATCTAGTCTGAGGGGTGAACCATGCTTTGGTACCACTCTATAATTCCCTCCTTCCACATCTACCCAATTAATTGGCCAATTAGGGTAAACATGTGACGCGAAGTTACTATGATATGATTTGACTCCCTATGTATCTGGTAAGGAAGTGGAATCAATGGAAACACACAATACTATACCTTCTGCACCTACGACACAACTCCTAGAACACATACCAATCATTCACCTCACCAATCCCTGGGACTCACTGAGATTTTAGATCACTAAACCCCAAAATTCTCCCTTGATATGGAGAAGGACGCATATGAAAACCTCTGGATGCATGCACAACATGGGGATGTATGCATCTCGGGAATTTTCTCCTCTGATCTATCCCTGTGACTCCATGATTTGTGCCACTTTTCAAGCCCAGAATGTAGGTCACTACCTAGAAACCCTTGTAGCTTTTAGAATCCATAATTTACATGACCACAAGACTTTGAGATCAAAAATGACTCTAGGACTAGGCCTAACCATCCCCAACTGGGACTATTATTCTATCAAACACTTGGCATCAATCTAATCTACAATAAATGAATACAAGATAGAGAATGAATGAATGATAACTCATATGAGAATTAAAAAGAAGGATCACCACCCTCTTCCCTTAACTTTTTTGACATCAATTAAGTATTCCATTCATTATCTTTTCAATTACTAATCACATCACCTTGCTTATAACCAGAATTAAAACATGTAAATATCAATGATATAACAACCATTAAAGCCACATATTAACAAGTAAAAAAGAAAGTGAACTTAGCTTTTATTAAACATAGGCAAGAGTCAACCAGTTTTGGGACTTCCACGTACCACCCAACCATAGACATGACTGAAGCAAATCTTTCTTTCAGCTAGTCACCCCCATGCCATATTCAAAGCATGAATGTGGTATCTCATGGATAAACCAATCCAAAACCAACCAAGGGAATCTAGAGGTTAAGCCATCTCCACCCTCACCAAACTGTGATCTCACCAAAACCGGCACCAATATCACAAAATCAAACCAAGCTTGGAATTCCTCATAACTCCATCACTATCCTTGAGGAATTCTTAGTCTCCTTGTCTCTCAGGCTTTATCGTAATCCACACCGGATCACTAGACCCTAAAATGAGACACTAGTCTCTGGGCTTTACCACAATCCACAACAGATCACTAGGCCCTAACTGAGATTCCACTCTCAAGCCTTACTTTGTATCTTGCCAAAACTAGTCAAGGGATTCCTACGCCTTTGGGAATTTTCCTGATACCACCTCCACCCCAGATTCTGAAACCATCTGGAAATTTCAAAGCTCAAAACTAAGAAAACAATCCCATCACATGATGGCTATTCATAAAATGGAAAGGAAAGGATGAAAAACATTGTCATAACCTAATGAAACCATGCCACCTACATCAAGAGAACCATATACAACCATGCAAAGCCATGCATGTCAAAAACAACTAGGAAATCACACATGCAATATGTTACTTGCCAATATGCTTACTGAAGCTACTTAATCCCACTCTTCCTGGCTTGATCGTTGCTTTCCTTCCTTTTCCATGTACTTCCTTTTCTTTATTTTCCCTTCCTTGCCCCAAATCTAGAATGCTTCAAGAAAACTCTAAGTGTTCAAGAGAGAGAGAGAGAGAGAGAGAGAGAGAGAGAGAGAGAATAATGAGAGAGCTCCAAAACTAAATTGACAAAAGGTTACAAATTGATCCTCAGAAGCCTTGATGAGTTCCAGTATTGCAACAAGGATGTTGCAACTCCTGAGCTACCATCTTTACTTATCAACTGGGGTTTCGTACAAACTTGGAGGTGACAGTGTTGTATGCACAAGTAAAAGTGATGGTTCTGCTTGTTGTCACTCTTCAGCTGGAGAGAGACCACTAGGGTTCCAAGATAGAATTCTATAGAGTTAGAAGAGTCTTGATTCTTTGATGGAATAAGGGAAAATATACTCTAAGAGAGTTACTCTACTACAGTAAT
Organism: Pinus taeda; assembly: GCA_000404065.3. Taxonomy (NCBI): domain Eukaryota; kingdom Viridiplantae; phylum Streptophyta; class Pinopsida; order Pinales; family Pinaceae; genus Pinus; species Pinus taeda. The sequence continues at coordinate 131,341 of APFE030060310.1, read as the reverse complement.
GGAAAAAAAACCAACTTGTAATGTAAACCACACCATACCCTAATTAACCATTTAAGAAGTTATGCTAAGTATAATTTCTAAATAAACACTAAACAAATGCTACTACCTAAGTTGCAGAAGTAAAAAGAATCAAACAATACTAATGTGCAAGAAAAGAAACTAAACTAAATCTTTTTTCACTTTTTTTGGGTTTTTTAGGCAAAATAAGGTATTCAAATTAATTGTTCTTGTGGATGTGACAAGAGCATGGAAGGTGTCTGAGGATGGATAGAAGGTTTATGAAGTGGTTGGATGGTGTGGAGGGGTCCTAGGAGGCTTTTTGTGACTTCCTAGAGGTTTCTCATCAATTCAGCCTCAAAACAGGTCGTTTCAGGAAAACCTACAAGATGTACTAGAAACCTACAAGATGATCCCATAGGAATTATAGGAAACCTACAAGATACAAATGAGAGCTAATTACGAGGTTTTGGAGGTGTCAGGAAGCTTGGGAAAGGTGTGTGATGGGTGGAATGGAGTTTTATAAGATCTAGGAGCACACATGAGTCAATATCCAAGATAAGAGATGGCTAGATTCACTTAATGTATCTAGGGGAATTTCAATGAAAAATGATGAAAAACTAGTGAGGGTGATGATGAAACAAGGGATGGCTAAGGTGGATGAAGTGGAAGGTGGCTGCTGGTGATGAAGTCTTGGTCTCCTCCTAAAGTACCTGATCTTCTTAAAACATGCGTGTCTTCCAAGAATTATGCAACAAGATACATTTTCATAAACTAGAAAAGCATGAATCAATTGCCTATATTATGCATGAAGAAAGTTACTGAAGGGAATGAAAGCATGAGTGAGATTTTATTGGAGAAATGGAGATGGAAAAAGATGACAATGAAATATGCCTTGCAACATTAACCAAATACTGAATTAAAGACAACAAACTCCAAAGCTCATACAACAACTAGAAAGCTGTGTTTTTGGGGCTGCTGAAGGGTCCCTTTCTCAAGTCATGGTCCTAGAGGGAGGAAGTGAGACCAAGACACCTGCTGGAAACCTTGTGGTGATCCTTTTTATGCTTGTTAACTTGCTACTTGAAATAAGGCACAAATGGAAGCAAACTATCACACAACCAATCTAATCTACACTGATGTGATGGAAATACATCTACTAAGAAAATGAACAGTTAAGCTATGAATCTACACTAGCATACATGTACAATAAAGAGAAGCCTTAGCTGCTAGGGTTGGTCCCTAACCTAAGAGATTTAGCCTTATGAGTTAACTTAGTGTTTTCTCAAAAACAAACTCATTCTTATTACCAAAACAAAAGATTACGTCAAAAAAACTGTCACAAGTCTTGCAACTTGAAAATATAGTAGAGTTTTACAGTAAAAATCTGAATCCTACTAAGATCCTAGGCCTCTCTACTTATACATCTGAAGTCTCCAACAACTTCCTTAAAATTAGGGAGGCTCGGCTCCCAAACTCAAGATAAACTGGTGCTTTGTCTTTCACTTGCTCGGTTGTCATCTAGTCCTCATGATTTGGTTGTTTGCACTTCGAGTTGTTGGAGGAATATTCGAATGGAGGGGTAGTAAATGAGGATGATTTACCTCCTATAATCCTTCTCCCTTGTCCCATTCGATTTTTGACCTTGGTCTTTGCCAAATTCCTTGCTTTTATCCTTTAATCCTGCATTAAATTCATATTAGATGACAAAGCAAAATATCCAACTCTAACTCATCTCATAAACAAAATATGATAAAAAATATGCAATAAGTTATGAGAATAGTTGGTTTGACTAAGCTAGGAGGTGAATCAAGGCCCATATAATTACCTAATGATGAGGCTCATCATCACCCCGTACTGAAAGTGTTGCTCATCCTCTAAGAAACTTAGTCAATATCCATATCCTTCATGGCTCTGGTAGCCTCTCTAACATCCCATGCCTCTGTTGTGGTCTCCTCTTCTTGTTCATAGAAGCCTGCTTTCTTTTCTACCTCTTCCCACTCCCTCTTTTCTTCTTCTTCTTTTCTCCCTGCTAACATCCCTAAGAGTAGTGGTGGACTAAGTTTTATGCCTATCCAATTGACCTTCAGCTTTTGCATAGATTGCTTATACATAGGTATCTTATTGAGTGCCTCTCTCAACCTTTGAGGGGACTGATATTCTCTTATCTTTAAGTTGTATGGCAGTGTGTTCCATATCCTTAGGAAAGCATGCATACTATCATCTCCTAGCAGCCTAAACATGTCCTCAAAATGTGAAATTGCTTGCATTTGGGTAACAAGATATCTAGGTGCCAACTGAGGATCATTTGCAATCAAATTATGGGTACTAATGAGGGCCATGGGATTTGATTATTTAACTCTGATCAAAAGAGGTTCAGTTTGCTCTCTTGCCAATATCCTTTTCATATCTGCAGTGCTTGGCTCCTCATGGTTCATCCATGATGCCAAATCCATTAATTGTATATCTCCTAGCTTGGCATTTGGGTCCCAAACATTCATGTTTGTGAAGGCCATGTTATGCAAATAATTTTGACCCTATCCTCTAGTGTACTTTGATCACAAAGATCAATAAACTGCCTATAGTCCTGAAATGGCATGGTTCCCCTCTGTGCTAGTGTCTTAAAACTGAAACTACAACCATTTTTCTTTGAGGTAGAGATCATAGGATTTAGCTGGCATCCTACACTAGATTGCCTCCGAGGAGAGGTTGGCCATACATGCTAGTTGGTTCTCTCTTTCCAGTAGCTATCCCATCAGCCATGCATTTTCTGTCTCTAGTTGATTTATCATTATAACTTCTCTATCCCTTAAGCCACTTAGCTCTTTGCCCATTTCTTTGAGGTTCTCTTCCATGTGCCCAATGTCCTCCACCCCCTTTGATTTGGTGATCTGCATCCATCGGTGAGTTCTGGCCCTCTCTTTCTCAAGCTCTAAGAATAGTGCGATGGAAAATTGTTGAGGTATGACCCTGCCTCCTTCAATAAACCGGTAATAGGAGTCCAGGTTAGGTTGGGGGCTGGGTTCCTTTGTCTTTGGGTCCTCCTCTTTAGCTTCTTGCTGCTCCCCTACATTTCTTTCCAATTTCTATGCCTCTTGTAGATTCAATGGAGTATCCTGTAGCACTTTTTTGCTTCCTGTAGATTTTTCTATAGATCTTGTAGGATCACCTTACCCTTTGAGGAAGTTGATCTAGTAGTAGGCATCCTTACATAGGTGATATGGGAGACTTAGGGGAAGGCATTTTGTCTTTTTGTGTAGGGGAATATTCAATTTCAGTAGGAATTTTTGTTGATGTTTGTGCCTTCCCCTGTCTTTTTGTTGTGCTCTTTCTTGTCCTCAAATATAGTGGGGTTTGCCTCTGTTTTTTTCCTTTCTGCTTGATTCGGGTTCTGAGGGTAGTGAGGGGAGTTGTTTCCTCTCTTATAGTGGCCTCTAGAGACACCCTAGGCGACTCCTCCTTGTGTTGTCCCCTCCGTTCTAATGCCTTCTTCCTCTCTGTTTTTCCTGTCTTCTTCTTCTTTTAGATCTTCATCATCTCTATCAGTTTCCTCCTTAATATCCTCATTTGTTTCTTCATCATCATCCTTCTCTTCTCCCTCTTCTTCTTCGTCTTCATCATGTTCCTCTGTGTCAGCTCCTTCTTCATCCATCTCATCCTTATCTTGCTCTGTATCTTCCTCTTCCTTTTTTACTTCCTCTTCACTGACAGTAGGACTAACATCATAAGTGAGAGCTTTGATGTCATCCTCTACTCGCATATCTCTAAAAACTAACCATGTTATAGGGGTTCTCAGGTTTTTGAGGGCATCTACAATGAGGATCCTAATCAACCCATGGTGAGCCAATTTTTAGTAATTCCCCTCCTTTACTTTAATGCTTGAGTCTGTGAGTGAATAAAGCAAGAAATATGGTATGTTGAGCCTTTGGTGAGGGGGTGTTTCCACTCCAAATCTTAATTCTTCAAGGATCTTGAAATGATAGCTATAGGAAACACTATATGTACCCTCACATAAGATGTATTTGACTAGTTGGTAGCCTACCTCACTCCATATATATGTGAGACTTTCCCTCCTTACTCCATTTTTGTTCTTAGTGGGTTCTTCACCTTCGAAAAAGAATTTTCTTTTTGCAACCTGGATATCTCCTTTGTCTTCTTTTCTCCATGGGATTCCTAGAGGAAGTGTGGTGACCCTACTGATGAGCTCAGGGGTGGGATATATAATGAGGCCACTTATTACAATAGTGGCATGGATTCTGTTGTGTGGAGTGAGGGAGAGAGAAAATTCTTGAGCCACCTCATCATCATACCCTATGAATTTTTTGAAAAACCCCATCCAATTATGTCTTGTGAAGATTTCAAGCACTAGGGGGTGTTTTTGGATTCTCACAGTATTTGTGGGTTCTCTCCTATTAAACCCTCCTGTCATCTTGCTGGTGAAGCTTGAGGAGAAAATGAGAGGGTTGAAAAACAGAGTTGATTGTGTATTTAATTCCCTTCACACAGTTTCTAAATTCACTCAAATTTAGAGTATCCTTGGTTCATTTACCTGAAAAGGGGGATGTAATTTTAGAGCCTACCTCTTTAGAATAGTTGCAGTGGCCAATTACCATGATATCCCTTCTGAAATCTTCTCTGCCAATCCTATAGATAGTCTCTGTGTATCTTGTAGGAATTCTTGTGCATGGTACTATAGGAATTCCTATGCATTGAACGATGGATCTTTGCTTCCATTGGGTGGCCTGGGTTATGAGAGTGACTTGAGTGAGGGAGTTTTGAGGAAGTGAAATGCATGAATGCATGGGAATGATGACTATATCCTGTAGGAATTCCTGTGCATGTTAATGTAGGAATTTTTGTGCATTTAACAATGGATCTTTGCTTCCAGTGGGTGGCCTGGGTTATGAGAGTTACTTGAGTGAGGGAGTTTCGAGGAGGTGAAATGCATGAATGCATGGAAACGATGTTTTATTTCCTATTATGGTGATTCGGGGTGAGGTGGTGTGCTGACAACAAATGTACATTGTCATTTTTGGACCATTGGTCCCCACTACCACCTCATCATTTCCCAATCCTCGTAATTAGCTCACACCTCGTAGATCCATAGTTTAACCACTTTTTGTCCTACTCCTTCTCTATCTTTGAGGTGACTATAACCACATGTGAGATGACATGCGGTTGTGCATGTGCTGATTGAACCAAGGTGACCAAGTTAACTGGCCACCTTTTCACTTATAAACCAACTATCTCATAACCCTTACAATTGTTTACATGATGCATATGAGAGAGTGAGCAGGATACTTACCTATGGTTTCAATGCTATGTTGCAGTTTGTCAAAGACTAAAGGTGTTGTTGTGTCTATTTTCGGCTTGCCATTCTTCTTCTTCCTTTTGCTATCTGCTAATGGTTTCTCTGTTTTTGCAGGTATCTATGGTTGAAGATCTAATGTTGCTTCTTTGGAGCTCCTAGATCATCCTGTTGAAGACTTGTTGCTGGTGTGATTAGCGTTCTGTGGGACATGCTGCTATAGGATTTCCTAAAGGATGTCCTGTACTTTCTTCTCCCTCAAAATTCTTTAATCATTTTGCTTATTGGGCTTGTTAGGATGGTGGAATGGATGGAAGAAAGTGGTAGTGTGCAGAGAAAAGGAACCTCAGGTGATGCTCTTTACTCCTCTCTATTTCCCTTTTTACCTTTGAAGATTGGAAAAAACTGTTGAAATTGATCTTTCATTTTTTCAATGGTGAGTGCATGGATGATGATGGTGGATGAGGTGAAGTGCTAGATCATGAAAAGGGTGAATTTTAGGGACCTAACAAGTCCATCATATGCCTTCAGATTGCTTCCTGTAGGATTTCTGGGTCACTGTAATTCTTATAGGATCATCGTGAAGGTTTTCAGGGGATCCTGTAGAAAAAAAGTATTTACATAAATTGAAGCAATGGAGTGGAAAAATGACAAAAATGATGGAGGGATGCATGGTAAGGAGTGAATAAAATGAATATGTGAGAGATAGGGGTCTCCTTAGGACCCTATTTTTCTCCTCAACTATCCTTCTTGGCCACCTACAAATGGAAATTTCATGATATATATATATATATATATACTGAAAAACAACTAGGCTGCCTCAGAGAGGTTTTCACCCTAGCTGTTTGCCCTGGGGACCACAAGAAAGGTTTTCTCCCAAGGATCTTCTTATTCTCTTTTTATTTTTGTTCTCTTTTTTTGTCATCACTGGGCCACCTCAAGAGGTTTTCAACCCAAAGATGGGACTTAGGCGCCTCATGGAGGTTTTCACCTGAGTCCTTATTCTTTTTTCTTTTTTTCTCCGTGATTTGATGAGGGAGGAGCTGGAACTTGCTCCGCCATCATCACTATTTTATTGATATCATCAATGAACTCTTGTTTTGATAAAGGTCTCTTGTACATTTTCAATCGGTGTCCATTAACAAGCAAAGGAATGGCTTCTTCATCTACAGTTCTGATTTGTACTGAACTATTATCATGGAATATTTCCACAATATAAGGACTAAGCCATCTTGTCCTTAACTTGCCCTTGAAGTCTTTATGCCTAGAATCATATAACAACGCCCAATCACATTCTTGAAATTGCTTCTCCTTAATAATTTTATCATGCCAGGTCTTCCTCTAAACTTGAACTACCTCTGTATTTAGGAGGGCCTGCATTCTGAGTGCGTCCAAGCCATTCAATTGGAACAATCTCTCTTTCTGTGCACTATTGAGATCCACATCTAGTTGGGCTTCCATCATTAATGTGTTATATTCAAATTCAATGGATAGCAAGGCCTTTTTCCCATAGACCAGCTCATAGGGTGTGAATCCAATGGTGGTCTTCCATGTGGTATTATAGGCCCAGGTAGCCTCAACTAGCCTTTCTTCCCGATCCTTCCTGTTGCTACTCACCACCTTGGTTAGGATGCCCTCCAGTGCTCTGTTGGTCACCTCCACTTGTCGATTAGCTTGTGGATGGTAGGGAGTGGAGGTCCTTTGCTTGATCTTGTGATGGCTGAGAAAGTCTTCAATCATGTTGGAGGTAAAATGGTTGCCTTAGTCTGTGAACAGCTCTCTAGGGTACCCAAATTTGTAGAATACATTATCCCTTGGGAACTCAACTACCTTCTCTTCTATTTCTGCCTTAATTACCTTGGTTTCAGCCCACTTAGTCAAATAATCAGTGCACACAATAATGTACTATTTTTGCTTTGAAGGAAGGTCAATATGCCTTGTGAAGTCCATGCCCAACTTGTCAAATGGCTCGAAAGTCACTTGAGGTTGCAGAGGCATTTAATCTCTTGGAGTAGGCCTTCACATCCTTTGGCACCGATCACACTGACTAGTGTATCTTTTCACATCTTGCTGAAGAGTGGGACAATAATAACCTACTTGTAACACTTTGAATGTTGTCCTCTTTGTTGCAAAGTGACCTCCACAAGGCCCATCATGATAGGTCAGAAGGATGTTAAAGACTTCCTTTTCCTTGACACACCTTATCAAGATTTGATTTGGGCCAAGTTTGGAAAGATTGCCCCCAATCCAAGTGAAGGGGGCACTTTTCTTGACTATCTTGTTCTTTTATTTGGAGGACAAGTTTGGCGAGGAATGTGCTGATACCAAATATTTTTCTATATCAGAAAACCATGGAGAGAGAATTGAAATAGAAAATAAATGTTTGTCTAGTAATTGCTCATCCACCATTCCTTCTTCACCTCTAGGCACATTTACCCTAGATAAAATGTTTGCAACAACATTTTCCTTACCAGGCTTATCAACAATGGTTAGATCAAACTGCTGTAATAAAAGTAACCATATTATAATTCTAGCATACACATCTAGTTTGTTCATTAAATATTTGATTGCAACATGGTAAATGTGTGCAAATGTTTGATAACCTATAATGTAATGCCTGAATTTGTTTAATGAATTCACAATAGCCAGGAGTTCCTTTTCGGTCATTGTATAATTTAGTTCATCCTTTGACAAGTTCTTATTGATAAAATTGATAGCATAGGGCAATTTTTCATCTATCTGGCCTAGGGTTGTTCCTATGGCTTTGTGTGAGGCATCATAATGAATATGAAAGGGGAGGGCCCACTTTGGGCCTCGAAGAATTGGTGCAATGGTTAACTTATCCTTTTGAATGTCTAAGACCTCTTGACAACTTTTTGGCCATATAAACTCGGAACCTTTGGCCAACAGTCCAAATAAAGGAGAGGCCAACTTGTTGAAGTCCTTTATGAACCTTCGGTAGTATCCAGCTAATCCTAGGAAGTTTCTGACATCTCTTTGATTTTGAGGAGGTGGGACCATTTCGATGATATCTATTTTGTTTGGGTCCACCTGTAGTCCTTGCTGAGATATTGAATGACCTAGCATAGTCCCCACAATCATTAAGAATTCACATTTTTCCAGGACTAAGAGATAGGTTCATTTCAATGCACTTGTGTAGTACTTTTCCTAGGTTAGATAGGGCTTCTTGAAAATCATAGCCATAAGGTGTAAAATCATCCATATAAATATCCACCACAGCATGGACTAATCGGAAAAAATACTCAAGACTCCTCTCTAGAAAGTGGAAAGAGCATTGCATAGGCCAAAAGGAAGGACCCTATAGGCAAAAGTACCTCAAGGACAAGTGAATGTGGTCTTATCCTAGTCTTCTGGGAAGATTTGGATTTGGTTTTACCCACTGAATCCATCTAGGAAAGAGAGAAATCGTTTCCCTGCCAAGCCATCTAGAACTTGCTCAATGAATGGTAGAGGAAAATGATCCTTCTTTGTGGCTTTTTTCATCTCCCTGTAATCGACACAAATCCTCCACTTATCATTTTTCTTGGGAACTAACACCAATGGAGAGATCCACTCACTATTGGAGATAAGGTAAATGAATCCTACATCTAGTAGTTTTTGCAGTTCTTCTTTGACTATATCTTTAAGAGTTGGATTCATCCTCATTTGTGGTTGCCAGACTGGCTTGCAACCTTGTTTGATGTATATGTGGTGAGTACACATTGAGTGGTGTACTCCATTCATTTCCTTGTAACTCCAAGCGAAGGCTTCTAGATTTTCCTTTAACATGTTGCTTAGCTTCTCCTATTTGAGAGCAGAAAGAGATGGATTGATTTTCAAGGTTCTTTTTGGGCTGAATTATATGGTTTTGACATGGATTGGGTTGGAATCGGCCAAGCATAGGTCAATTGGATGATTGTTCTGGGTTTCCTTTACTGATTCTTCTAAAGGTAATGCACTGGGAGTTGGACTTTGGAGTAGGTGTTCAATCAAGTCATCCTCATCTTGTCCTCCTCCCATGGTTGCTTCCAAAGCATAAATTTGGGCGAAATAAACTTCATCTTCTTCATCCTCCTCCAACCATAAAGGTAAATCATGCTCTAGAGAAGGTTGAGCAGGAGGGTATAGGATTAACTTCTTGGACATATGCCCATTCTTGATGGTCATATTCCCAACTCTACAACTAGTGTAAGCATCGGTTTTGGCCAACCATGGCCTCCCAAGGATGAGAGGATAACTGGTAAGCTTAGCCTTAGGGTGGAGAACTAGGAAATATGCAGGGTACTCCCAGGAGTCAATGGAGACAATCACATCATCCACAATTCCCTCAAGGGTTATTGTGGAATGGTCTGCAAGTTGCAAGACTGTTGTGGTCTTCCCTAATGACCGTTGGAGGTTGAGCTTGAGCATGGTGTCCATGGTCATCACATTAATGGAATCCCCAAGATCAATTCGAGTGTGTGGGACAATGGTGCCATTGATGTGCACATCTACTACAGGGCTTCCAAGGTCCAAATATTTTGGACATATTACCTACCCCAGCATTAAGTCAGACATTTGCCCAATGACATTAATGGTAGGGGAATCCCTTTTTTGCCTCCCTAGATGCTTGAAGTGTTTCTCCTTAATCAACTTATTGTAAATGGGAACATCTTTTATTTCCTTGAGAAGGGGGATCTTTCCACATAGATTTTTAAATTCTCTAGAAGTTCAGTCTCTTCTAGGGTAGGCTGGAGTGGTTGGGCTAATATCTCAAGAAAGGGTGGATTTACTTTAAGGTTTCTTTCCTCTCTTTCTTCCTCAACATCCCTAGGTGGAGGGGGAGGTTAGTTATCTGGAAGAACTCTCCGAGATCTCAGGTTAATCTCCTAGTTTTCCATAACATAAGCTGGATATGATGTCTCTCCACTGTATACTTGCTGAGCCTACCTATTGTTTGGGTTCAGATTTGGTTGGGTAGGCATCTGGGGTTGCTTGGGTGGAGTATAGTGTAGGATCTATGGTTGGGTAGGTGGTGGAGACAATAGAGCTATAGCATTGTTGTATTGGGGCCTCCACCACTAGAGTGGTGTATTCCACTGAGGTGGTGGTGGAGCATAAGGTTGAAATGACTGGTTGGTTGGCTGGGAATGATACTGAGATGCAGAGGACCAAGGAGGGGGTGTAGACTAGGAAGGATGAGTAGGGGGTCGTCAAGAAGGTATAGTTGTGGTTTGGTTGGGGTTGTAATATGCATGGGATGACCCTTGCATGTATCGTTGGTATGGTCTAGGCCCAGGAGGTCTCCTTTGGTTAATGTAGAAAAGCTGCTAAGTGACCCCTTCAGCTCCTTGGTATACAACTTTGAGTCTCAGTGAAGAAGGGCACTTGTCTTTAGATTGGTTTTCTTCATAGACTAAGCAAATTTCAATATAGTTCAATGGACATTCATTCCTAGGATGTGTCCTGGTGCATCTAAGACGAAAGATGGCCAAGGCTCTCTCAACTTCCTCCCATTTACTTTTAATGTTCATGGTGTCCATTTGCAATGTAAGGGTTTGCAACATCTCACTTTTGAAATACTCCAACATGTTTCCAATTTCACCCTTGATGGATGAGTTGGAAGATGATGTACTAGTCATAGCTTGAGTACCCCTACCCTTTTTCCTGACTGCCCTAGAATGGTTTCTAAAGTTAGTCTTGATATCCTCATAGGGTAATTAGTAGATATCTCCTCCTACTACCAAATGTAAGGTATCCAGAAGATCTTCTCTTACTCCCCTAAGTAGGACGAACTTTAGTGACTCAGGGTCAAGTGTGCACCTGGCCCTTTTGTAACTGAGTTGGAATCTTTTTTCGTAGTCTTCTAAGGATTCATCATGGCCTATGCTCATCCTGAAAATTTCTTCTTTAGTATCCTTTGACTGACAGTAGTCTTGATATTTGTTGTTAAAGGCCTGCTACATCTGAGCCCAAGTTGTGATGCTATCTCCAGGTAAGCCCATGAACCAGTGCAATGCTGCATCCTTGAGCATAGATGGAAATAGTTTTAAGTTTTTCTCATCATCTATATAGCCATAAGTTCTACATATAATAGAAAAATAAAATAGGAAAGTGTTAGGGTCCTCTATGGTCAGGCCTTGGAAATGAGGTAGGGTAGAGGGGCTTATATTTTTCATCTTAGTGTCCCCATTGGTTTCCCTGACGGGGAAGGCACCCTCAACTCTCTCTCTCTATTCCTTATGTCATTTTGGTTTTCAGCCATTGGTTTAGTAGGAATTGGTTCCTCTTCTTCTTCTTCCCCTGTAGGTTCTTTAAATATGTCAGGTTTCTCACCTAAGGGTTCCTCCAGTTCACAACCACCGAAGAAGGGAGAAGGTTGGCTGTTGGATGCCGTGGGGGTATTTGGAAAAAAATTCCCTAAGTTGTCCCTATTCCTATGAGGCATGAAAGGAAATATTTTTGGGGGGTTTTATATTCTTTTTAAAACTTGGAAAGTAATTGCAAAAATGAAATTGTTGATTGAATGAAAATTACTGACAGATAAAAAAGCTACTTGTTGAATTGAAATCTTACTTGCAGAATGGAAAGGAAAGCAGATAATGAAAAATGAAAGAAAGGAAACAACTAGATTACTTTTGCAGAAATAAACTAATGGCAGAATATTGGAGACAAGAAATGGAGGAAAAGAAAGCAGTGATCACATTCTACTCAGACACCTCCCCGACAATGGTACCAAAAAGTGATGAGTGCAAATATTGCAACAAGGATGCTGCAACTCCTGGGCTACCAGCTTTAGTTATCAACCCGGGGTTCGTACAAACTTGGAGGTGATAGTGTTGTATGCACAAGTAAAAGTGATGGTTCTACCTGTTGTCACTATTCAGCTGGCGAGAGCCCACTGGGGTTCCAAGCTAGACTTCTATAGAGTTAGAAGAAGCTTGACTCTTTGATGGAAGAAGGGAAAATATACTCTAATAGAGTTACTCTACTGCAGTAATGGAAAAAAACCAACATGTAATTGTAAACCACACCATACCCTAATTAACCATTTAAGAAGCTATGCTAAGAAGAATTTCTAAATCAACACTAAACAAATGAAACTATCTAAGTTGGAGAAGTAAAAGGCATCAAACAATACTAATGTGCAAGCAAAGAAACTAAACTAAATCGATTTTCACTTTTTTTGGTTTTTTTTAGGAAAAATCAAGTATGCAAACTAATAGTTCCTGTGGATGTGACAGGGGGATGGAAGGTGTTTGAGGATGGCTAGAAGGTTTATGAAGTGGCTGGATGGTGTGGAGGGGTCCTAGGAGGCATTTTGTGACTTTCTAGAGGTTTCCCATCAATTCGACCTCAAAACAGGCCATTTTAGGAAAACCTACAGGATGTACTCGAAACCTACAGGATGATCCTATAGGAATTATAGGAAACCTACGGGATACAACCGAGAGATAATTGTGAGGTGTTGTAGCTGTTGGGAAGATTGGGAAAGGTGTGTGATGGGTGGAATGGAGTGTTAGAAGGTCTAGGAGCACTCAGGAGTCAATATCCAAGATAAGAGATGGTGAAACAAGGGATGGATAAGGTGGATGAAGTGGAAGGTGGCTACTAGTGATGAAGTCTTGGTCTCCTCCTAAAGTACCTGCTCTTCTTAAAACATGTGTGTCTTCCAAGAACTATGCAACAAGATACATTTTCATAAACTAGAAAAGCATGAATCAATTTCCTATATTATGCATGAAGAGAGTTGTTGAAGGGAATGAAACCATGAGTGAGATCTTATTATAGAAATGGACATGGAAAAAGATGACAATGAAATCTACCTTGCATCATTAACCAAATACTGAATTAAAGACAACAAACTCCAAAGCTCATACAACAACTAGAAATCTGTGTTTTTGGGGTTGCTGAAGGGTCCCTTCCTCAAGTCATGGTCCTAGAGGGAGGAAGTGAGGTGAAGACACCTACTAACAACCTTGTGGTGATCATTTTTCTCCTTGCTAACCTACTACTTGAAAGAAGGCACAAATGGAAGAAAACTATCACACAACCAATATAATCTACACTCCTGTAATGGAAATGCATCTACTAAGAAAATGAACAATTGAGCTATGAATCTACACTAGCATACATGTACAATAAAGAGGAGCCTTGGCTGATAGGATTGGGCCCTAACCCAAGAGTTTAACACAATGCTGGCTCAAAACAAAACTCATTCTTATTACCAGAATAACAAATTACATCAAAAGAACTGTCACAAGTCTTGCAGCTCTAAAATAGAGTAGAGTTTTACAATAAAAATACGAATCCTACTAAGGTCCTAGGCCTCTCTACTTATACATCTAAAGTCTCCAATGACTTCCTTAAAATTAGGGAGGCTCGGCTTCCAAACTCGAGATAAACTGGTGCTTTGTCTTTCAATTTCTTGGTTGTCTTCTAGTCCTCATGATTTGGTTGTTTGCACTACGAGCTAATGGAGGAATATTCGAATGGAGGGGTAGTAAATGAGGAGGATTTACCTCCTATAATCCCTCTCCCTTGTACCATTCATGATTTGACCTTGGTCTTTCCCAAAATTCCTTGCTTTTATCCTTTAATCCTCCATTAAATGCTTATTAGACCACAAAGCAAAATATCCAACTCTAACTCATCTCATAAACAAAATATAATAAAAAATATGCAATAAGTTATGAGAATAGTTGGTTTGACTAAGCTAGAAGGTGAATTAAGGCCCATATAATTACCTAATGATGAGGCTTGTCAAGCCTTTTTATCAATGAGGCCTATATTTTATTTATTTTCCATTATTTCCCTTCATTTTCCTCCTCACACGCAACCTGTGACCTTTCACCTTCATTTTCTCATAATTTCTATTATTTTCATAAATAAATGTGCCAAAATACATCTTTTCCTTTTCAATGCCTTAGCCATTGCCTTTGCCAATTTCCCTTAGCCATAAACACATCCAACAATGCCCAATAGGATATATTTTCCCAACATTCAGCTTTGAATGAGTGTCCCTTAACAGCGGTCTTATTTTTCTTTTATTAACTTTTATTACATGAACTTTTAACCAGGGGCTATTGCATCTAGTGCTCAACTATTGGAGCTAGTGGTGTTCGTTGTATACATGTGTCCTAGGAATATTACTTAATATATGAAGCCTTATGGCTGACACATTCTTAATATATGGATTATGAATATTTTTAATATTTTTCTATGAATGTTTATGATTCATGTTTATTTTCACTTGTACTAAAGTAGTTGAATTATTTTAGTTATTTTAGTGCTTATCATATTGAGAATGTGTTGTAACAGTCACAATTACTGTAGCATACATGTGGAATATTCCACTAGATATTATAAATCTCTCATGTTTGTTTGTGTCTCTACTAGAATGGTACTACTACCTATCTCTTAGAGGCTAACTTTGATTTTCCTTCCATAGTAGAATAACATCAACACAACTACGACCGAATATTCACTAGGCACACTCACTTGTCTTTCGAAGGAAAATATGCATTCCTCTCTCTTGTTGATAGCTAGAGCCAAGGAAAACCTTTAAGCAAATGGTAATTGAGGTGTATTCTGAATGGGGATCATGTCCCAATGAGTGTGAGGTCTAATTGCGATCACATATCAGGGAGACCCCTTTGAATGTTGGCAGGTCCAACACTTTTAGCATGGTTGTATCCAAGACCCATATTAATTAGAGGAGAGAATTGTTCATTAATAATCTTCTCTAATGATTCATATACCTTAACCCATTTGAGATTCCAGTTTGATTGTGAATTTTTTCTTATAATCTTCCCTTAGAGTCACAATTCCCGATTCTAACTATTCACAATTCCTCTCCTTTTCTTGAATTTGTTTTATTAAGAATCCCTCTCTTCTATTAGCTACTTCTAAGTGAGTCTTTAACAATTTAATTTCTTTAGCAATAATACTCTCATTAGTTTCAATATCTTTATTTGCATTCTTGAGTCTATCAATTTCTCTCAATGCATTCATTAATTCATTTAGTTAACTATTATGTGATTCACTAGCCATCTAATATTTAAGGCCGAAAAGAAATTTATAACTAGTTTTAGAGTTTGAAAATTCATCTTCCTGATCATCTGACATGTCTTCACTATCTTCATCAAAGTAAAAAAATCTTCTTTGTAGATATTTTTTTTTTACATTTTTCTTGGAGACATCCTTTCCTTTTTATTTCTTACTATGATTTTATTTATATTAGAATTTAGAAGCATAGTACCCTACTCTTACATAGGAAAAACATTTGAAGGGAATTTTACCTTTGAATTTAGGGGTTCTCACTTGAAACTTCCTTACAATTTTTGCCTCTTCTTCATCTGAGATGTAATTGACATATTCAGGCTCTTCCTTTTGTTTTCCTTTGCATGTAGCTTTGAAGGTGTTGGAGCCCATAATTTTTTTGTTAAATTTTTGTAAATATAGGACCATACAGTAGGATGAGGAGTGTGAGAGATATGAATGGATCGTAGCACAATGTTGGCACAGGAGGCAGAGCATGACACAAAAGGATGAGAGGGGCACCTATGGATGGAAGGCACATATTGAGAAATATTGGTAGTTAGGATTTTTTAGGGGAATGGAGCCAACTGTGGGTGTCATGGCAGAAAGGAGGGTGGAGATATTTTGCAGAAGGAAGAGAAGGTGTGGAGTGGAGCTCACTAGCGAGAAGTGTATTTTGAATGGCTAGTATTACACATGGGACAACTCAAGGAGGGAGGGGAAAATATCTTAATGACATGAAGGACACTTAGAGCAACCAGGGGGAGGGGTGGGAAGGAGCAAGACATTTCTAGGCAATGATAAAGAAAGAAGTTGAGGAAAAAACATAGGTTGATGGTTGAATGTAGTTCGATGGATGTGGAAGGAGTCGAGTTTCCTAGTATGTCTTTAATCATGTATTGTTGATGTAATGTATGTATGCTTAGAACTAATAGGTAGGCCTATAGAGTTAATTGCTACAAAGAAGCTTCATTGTGATGTCATGCTTATTTGAATGTCCTCATCCTATATGAATATTTTTGGTCCTATCTATAGACGTCATGCCTTTGAAATACTTGTAATATTATGGGCCTATTAAATGTAAATCAACGAAAAAATCTTTTTCTTTTTAATGTCAATATAAACTGGTGGGTAGATGGATTTCCTCTATTTTAGAATGATGTCTGAATGTTTTATTTATGTGTATTTTCTTTTTTATACTAAATGGAAAATGTGGTAGTTTTGAGGATTCGTAACTCTATTTAATTCTTTGAGTATTCATGGTGTCTATGATGTCTGTAAGCTATGTATGTGAGTTGTCTTGTCATCATGTAGAATAATGTTCAATATGGTTAAAGGGTAGAAAGATTATAAGGTAGTCGGGAATAATAGATAGTTCCATCCATCTATATCAAGGAATAACTTTGGTTAAGTGTCAGTGTAATATATGATGGCTGAAAGCATGAATCCTTTAGATTTACAACACAATGTCAGTCCCGATTTGTCTACTATCTAATAGTCGATGGGATTAATCCTCTACGTAGTGCATAGTAATAGGTAGATGGTGAAGTAAGTGCTCGTTAGAAGTTGTGCCTCGTGAGTCCTAAGAAAATCCTTTTAGACTGCGGAAACATATTTCCAATAGTAGTTCATTAGCATCTTGAGTGAGACTTCACTCACTTTGTGGGTGTTTACAAAAGGGCCGATGCTAATGGAGTCTTTGTTGGCCACTATGTAGCAAATCCTAGATTTGTCATTACCTTGCGCCAACAAATGGTTCCATTGTCAGAACTAGCATGGTTGTGTGACGAGATTGTCTTGTAGGAATGTGGAAGCCATGGAGTCCTACCTAGAAAATGATTACAAGGTGGCTTAAACGAAAATAGCATGAGTATGCAGTGAAGGAAATTGAAGATAAGAAGCAAAGCATGGAGAAATGGCTTTACAATTATTTGTATACTGATTTCCATGATGTTTTCTTTTCATATTTCCCCAATATCTTGAATGAGTGGATCTAGCAATTGAAGGAAAATAACCCTATGTATTGGCATGACAAGACGATGAAATGAATGTTGGAGGAAGTATGTAAGCTCCAAATGATAAGAAACAAGACATCTTATGCTATTGATTTCAAGTTCAAAAGTGTATTAGAAGGATAGATCATTGAATTTGTGGTAGAAGCGGTGGTTTCCTATACTATAAAAGAGCATAAATTTCTAAAGGGGCAAGAGGTATGTTAGTAAGATTGATGTTGTTGTTGTATGACCATAATATTCAGCCTCTATAATTTGATAGCATGGGGATCTAAACAACCTACATAAAATAGGAAGTGGGGGAGACCTGAGAGATGGTCTAAGGAGCAAAAAAGAAGAAAAGGAAGAAGGATGTGGTGCAGGATGACAGTGGAAGCAAAACTGCACATAAAGGGAAAAGGGAAAGGATGGAGCAAGATAATTACAAGGATGGAACCTTGAGGAGTGGGTGGAGGTACCGACAGGGTGACATGGTAGGAGGTCGGTTAGCATTTATGTCTGCCTAAAGAAGGAGCCCAGAGGGAGTGTCTAGGAGAATCCATCATAGGAAAATGAGTAGTGGTAGTGACCAAATCTATGAAGTGACATAGTTCGAAACCCCACGAATGGAGGAAGGAGAGAGAGAACAACTGAATCTATGTAGTACAAAAGATTTGAAAGAAGAATAGCAGGATCATACCATGCCTAGTGTTGAGCCCAAGACCTTGCATGCATCCATATATTAGGAGGTAAGCACCCAACATACTGATATGACCAATGTAAAGGGTAGTTGTAGTCAGGAAAGAGGAAATACTAGCAGTAGTGGAATTGGTCAGATTGTAGGAGGGGTGAGACAAGGTGCTCATAATTAGAGTGGTGTGTAGTCAGCCGCATAGTTTTCTGGCAGTTCAGCAAGCGTAGGAGGGAGTTCTTTGTTAGAAGGTACTGCACAAAACATAATGGTGGGCACAGATTTATGAATTCCCATGTGTCAAAATGTTGGGACCAAAGACCCAGAGTAACATTTTTTCATATGTGAGGCCTCATACACATTTAACCAGGTCTAGGATGAGTGCACAAATATTAGACAACTAAAAGCCACTGTCAAGGACTATGTGTTAACGTGGTACATGAAGTTGAAAAGCACAACTCTAGTTGGACAGAACAAGACCCTAGTGGACATCAAGTAAGCATTGATCAAGGAGTTCTAGAAGCCAAAAACATAGTTACCTATCAAATGAGAAAATTTCGTAGTAATCATTTTTTTAAGGTAGCAAAAGAAAAAACCAATTTTAAAAAGTGGTTATTTAGAATACAACTTCCTTTCTATGGAGCATATTTTTAACACTTCAAATTTTCTTATGGAACATTTTTTTTTTAAATGTTAGTGATTTTCATGTTGATTTTGAAAAGTGTTGATGCAACGTTGACACATTTTTTTTAGAGGGCTTATTTTTGGCACTTTAATTTTTTGATGTATCAAGTATGAATATTTTTTTTAAATGTTAGTGATTTTCATACTGATTTTGAAAAGTGTTGATGCAACATTAACCATTTTTGTTTAGAGAGCGTATTTTTTACACTTTAATTTTTTTAACGTATTAAGTACAATTTTTTTTTTTAAATGTTGTTGATTTTGATGTTGGTAATAAACCATAAAAATAACATTAAAAACATGGCAAAAAAATCAAATATAAAAAATTATATAAATAATAAATAAAACCATTAAAAATGAAAAAAAAAATTAATTTGTTGTAGAAAAAAAAAGAATAATAAATATCATAAAAATAAGAATTAATAAAGCATAATTTTTTTAAAACATGAAAAAAAACAAATATAAAAAACATGTAAAAGTGACAAAAAAAACTATAAAAATGTAAAAAAAACAAAATTAACCTATAAAAACGAAAAACACACACACATAAGAAAATATTGAAAAAAATGGGGAAAGTATTACAAAAAAAAAAAAAAACATAATTCAAGAAAAAAACATTAAAAACAACCACATAATTAAAAAAAAAAATTTAACTACTACTACTATAATAATAATAATAATAATAATATATATAATATATTATAATATAATATATATATATATATATATATATATATATATATATATATATATATATATAACATTTTAATCTAAAAATAAAAAAATTATAAAAAAAACAGTTCTTGAGCGGCCTAGGTCGATTCCCGGAATTGAATTAGCCACCCAAGTGTCCAGGTCGATTCCAAGAATCGATCGAGGCTGCCCTCGATCATGGCCACCTAGGGCCCACGAGGCGTCTGGCCTAGGTAGGGTAGTGTTTAACAATGGCTGCCTTGGCCAAGCCTGAGACCTCATGACCCTAGCTAGGGTGGCGCTGCACAATGGGTGACCCTTCCATGCTCAAGGCCCCACAGCCCTAGGTGGCCAAGGCCAAGCTCGGCCATGGCCACAGGGCCTTGGGATTGGTAGGGGCGACATTGCACAACGGCCGCCCTGACCAGCTCTAAGCCCCTACAACACTAGGCAGCCAAGGCTAAGCTTCGACATGGCTGTGGCGACGCCGCACAATGCTACCCTTGTGAGGCCTGAGGCCTCGTCACCTGGGTGACCATGGCCGAGGTCGGGCTAGATCGATTCCCAGAATCGACCTAGGTGCACATGTTCACCGCCAAGCGACCATGGGTGGCCAGGCCGATTCCGGGAATTGACCTAGGTCACTCAAGGGCCAATTTTTTTTGAATTTTTTATTTTTAACTATATTTGTTTTATTTTATTTTTTTTATTTTTTAATTTTTTAATTTTGAAATTTAAATTTTATTTTTTGTTGTTTTCATTTTTTATTTTTTTTCAAATATATTTTTCTTAATTTAATTTTGTTTTATTATTTTTTTTTTTAATTTTAATTTTATTTTTAAATTTAATTAATTCTTTTTATTTATTTTTTAATTATAAGGTTTTTTGAGGAAAAAAATTTCAGCGTAAATCACATAATGATACATTTGTCGACGCGTTTCGAATCAACGAGTTTGGTTCATCATCAGGACAAGTTGAAGGAATCATAATCACGGCTGCATGCTAAATAGGGAGAACAGATCTTCCAATGGCTAGGTTTGACCGGAAAATGGCTATATCGGATTAGACTAGACCAACAACTATATTTGACCATGAAACGGCTAAATTTGACTAGCCAACTGAACTGGACCAGGGGATGGGGACAAGGACTAATATTATATTTGATAAATTATTTAATTATAATAATATTATTAGATAAATAGTTATTCAATATATAATTAGTGTTTAATATCAATATTATTAATATAATATTTTTAATGTTCTGAATCCCATTAATGTCTAAAATGATAAACTTATGAAATGCTATATATGAATATTATTTTAATACTTTTATGTTGGTCTTGTTTATTATTTAAGTAATATGTTAACCATATTTAAAGAATATAATGTTTTTATATTTTTTTTAGCTTTAAGAATAATTGTTTTTGATGTTTTATTTATTTATTTATTTTCTTTTCTTGAATTGTGTCTTTTTTTAAATATTGTTCCCATTTTTTATTTTTATTTTATACTTTTAAAAAAATTGTCTATATTTTTAATTTTTACAAACTAATTTTTTTTTTATTTTTACATTTTATAGTAATTTTTTTAATATATTAGTTTTAATATTTGATTTTTTTTTCATGTTTTTAATTAATTAATTTTTCTTTCTAATGTTATTATTTTTTTTTTTTGGTTTATGTTTTATTACTTGTTATTATTTGTTTAACTTTCTGTGTTTTTTTATTGGTTTTTTTTTTTAGGTCCATGTTTGAATTTTTGTTTTCGTTTCTGTTTTTGTATTTATTATTTATATATTTTATTTATTAATTTGATTTTCTTATTGTTTCATTACTATTTATTATTATTTTTTGTGTTTTTTATTGTTTTTTAGTTTTTTTCAATGTTTGAATTTCTGTTTCTTTTGTGTTTTGTATTTATTTATTTATTATATTTATTTATTAATTTGATTTATTTTTATTTTTTTTCTTACAGGGCCCGTGTTGATGCTCAACTAGCAACCCGATCCCATTATGTGCAATTTGATAGTTAATTTTAAAATTTTCATTATAATGAATAGATTCCACCCCACAATGTTTCAATTTCATGGTTGATCTTTATGTTTTCAATACAATGGGTCGAGTTCACCTATAGTGCATGCCAATTCGATGCATAGTTTTTAAATTTTTGTTGCAATGTGTCAAGTTGTCTTAGGCTAAGATTTTAAAATCGCTATACATTTAACATTTAAAAAATAAATTACTCTTGATATAATAACTCTTCCATTTAGGTGTTCATTTTTAAAGTTTTTTTAGTCATAAATTTTTTACATAATGTCATGCTTGAAATATTTTGAAAGCATAAGGTTTTTTATAGTCATAATCTTTGGTTTTAGTTCCATGGTTGAAAAATTGTGAAGATTTTAATGTTTTTCTAAGTCATGGTATTTTATCTTTAATGCTATAGTTGAAAATAGTGATAGGTACTTTTTCTTTAGCACCATGACTAAAAATTGTTGGAATTTTAAGGTTTTTCAAAGATGTGATATTTTATCTTTAATGTCATGATTGAAAACGTTGGAAATTTAATTTTTTTAGGAGTCATGATATTTTATCTTTAATGTCAATATTAAAAAATGTTGAAAATTTACCTTGGAAAAAAAGACATTATTCCAACATCAACACTTTGTCATTTTCAGGCAGTCTTTTGCATAAATAAAATTGTTTTTTATTGCCATTTTTTAAAAATGTTGAAAATTAACTCAAAAAAATGTTCATCTAGCATCAACATTTTTTGTTTTCATCTTATTTTTCATGTTTTTTTTTGGTGGTTTTTTGGCTAGAGTTCTTGTTTTGAGGTAATAGTTCTTGTTAGATCAGTAACTTTGTTTAAATTTAGAGTCCCAATCTATTACAAAATTAAAAGAAATCGAGTAGAGTTTGGGTGAGTCAATACGGAAATTCGATTAATGATTTAAATTTTTGAAGGATAAGATGACATTTGAGATTCTAGACACGCAACATAAAGAATATTTTATTGTGGGACTGTTGTTGTACATTAGGATACCTTTTATGTAGTAGTAGATATTCATGTAATTTGAGGATTTAGAACTTGCACTAAAACTAGAAGCCTCACTATCATGAAGTGGGGAGAACAATGGCATGACATAGGTACAATGACAACTTGCTATGTTAGTCTGCCAACTTCAATATTTGATGAAGGGGAGGGAAAAACAAGAAGCAATTTTGTGCACCATATGTCGAACAAAAGCTCACCATAGAAATGAATCCAAATTGTTGACCGACTATATGGTCTCTGGTGTAACAAATCCACTTGCACGAGGTAGGGGAATGTGGTGCAAGATCTATCGGGTATGGGGCCATATACCACTAGTACAAAATGGCTAATTAGTTACTAAAAAATGACTAAATTTTTCATATAAATGACTATTTTCAGTAAGTGACCAAGAGTAAATAATTTACAGTATCTTATAACGTGACCAACTTTTACTCATTTTTATCTTAGTCATTAATTGGTTGTCT
This sequence comes from Pinus taeda, assembly GCA_000404065.3. Taxonomy (NCBI): domain Eukaryota; kingdom Viridiplantae; phylum Streptophyta; class Pinopsida; order Pinales; family Pinaceae; genus Pinus; species Pinus taeda. The sequence goes on along the minus strand of APFE030060310.1, from coordinate 108,436 downwards.
CAACTTTATCATCTAGTAGTATATTTAGTCATTAATTTATTCATGGATTTAGTCATTAATTTCCACAATTAATTATCAAATATACAACAAAATATATTACTATATGATTACTTGAGAAAACTAATTAATGACCAAAGAAATATGACCAAAATGTTGGTCATGTTATAAGATACTAATAAATTAGCTACTAATAGTCGATATATATATATATATTATTATTAATTATATATATATTATTATATATATATATATATATTAGTCATCCTTTGAAAACCCTTGAATGAATGACCAAATAAATATGACTAAATTTTAGTCATATTATAAGATATTATAAATTAGTTATTAATAGTAATATATATGCAAAATTTAGCCCTCATTTGTAATAAAAAAATTATCATTTGCAGTAGTCATTTATTTTTTTTGGTAGTTTTCCTATTCATTATATAAACGGGATGATTTATAGTAGTTTCTATTTATTTAATTTAATTTCATTCATTATCATTATAAATGACTAATCTAGTCATATATTCATTTTATTTGTGTTCATCATTAATCAATATAAACTAATAATTTAGTAGTTTTAGATTGATTTTGTGTTCATTATTAATTAATATAAATTAATTAGTATGATTTTGTGACTAAATTAAAAGAAAATTCCATACAACGTGCATGTGCATATAATATGATAACACAAAGTCGCATATCTTAATTACAAGACTAAATAATATCGAGTGAAAATAAAAATAATTTCAACCACATAAATTTTATTATATAAAATGTCAAGTAGTACAATATGAGTTTCCAACTTAATACTGGTTGGACTACAATTTACACATGAAATATTGTTTCATCGACATTTCAAAACATTACCACTGTGTTGCCAAGGCATTATAAGTGAACTCACCAACTCTGCAAACTTGACCATTAGTTTCTACGTGTGTGCCTTATGCAAGATATATTTGGCTCTAAGCATATCACTAGACCAGTTATCTTCTCTCTCTCATTTGCTTTTGTCACTTCTGCTTCTTCAATTCCTTCTTCTTACCATCAATATTGAGTTCTTCTCTTGAAAATGAAAGAAGATACAATCTAGAGTATAAGGCATGAAAGACGATGAATACTTGAATATAAACTACAATAGACTATAAAAGATGCATATGACATATACCTTAGCATCGACAATGCCAATGCCATTTCTCCCCATAAAAGCAAGAAAATCGAACAAGTTTTCTTCAGTTGGAGATAATGGCCATTATGTATCCATATGACCTATATAAGAAAGGAAAATAAAACATCATCATAGAAAAGGAAGCCTTATTAACTTAGTATATTCAACCTTTAGAGAAATCTTAGGCAGAATCATTCCAACTAAGTTACATGTTAAAAATCTCATGTTGTAGATAAATTGTTAAAACAAATAATATGATATCTGATGTTTAACCCTTGTCTTTTTATTCACAACAAAAATTAATTCTCTAACACGTAAAATTGGTCAAGTATATAGACAACTTGTGCTCAAATAAAAACATGAAAGTAAACTTTTTTAATAGCCATGAAAATATCTTAACACAAAACAACTAAAAGGATTTCAATTAATATCGTGTAATAGTAAACTCATCTTCAAGATTTGGATGTTTTTTAAATGGACATGATACTAAGTATTGTAAATTTCATAGTTAAAAGACAAAACAAAATCAAAGGAAACATTCAAAATACAACTAAACAATAAAGAGTAGATATCATGGAATGACTATTGAAATTATAAGAAATTTGTTTATCTGTCCACCAGTGCCTTGTCTAGCATTCCTAAAACATTTGGTTGCCCAAATTAACCATGAGGTGAAAGAATAACAACATTAAAAACCATAGTAATCCCTACTAAAATAATTTCAAAAGCCGATGGCTCAGGTGTCTGAAGGATATCCAAAAACAAATGAATCATATATGTTGGCTTATATGGGCCTGACCCAGATTCGGAAGAATTATTTAGCCAAGAAATCCCGCAGCTACCGGCCCTTTTGGTAACATTCCATGGAGCATGGACTGAATTCTCACTCGAGGTAGCAGGGGAGGGTGCTGGAACTAGGTTTCTGAACCCTTTGGATGTCTAGGTGTGGTCCAGAGGTATTGCGTGCCATTCTGTAGCCTCGCTCTACTCTATATTCACGCAGAATGCTTTTTAACTTTTTATGATCATGCGGTTTACAGATATAATCTATTTGATGAAGTATTGTAACTCAGATCTACTTAGAAGGGTCTTTAAGCAAACATTTAACAGATTTAACCAGTTCACGCACTTAGAATGAATTCAGATTCAACTATATCTTTAACATAAGCATATGTGCATAGATTAAACAGTTATATTAGCCATTCATGTAATCAGATTCGTAGCAAAATAGATTGTAACACAACATTTTGCAGAAGAAACTTATCTTTATTTCCACTTATCACCAATACATCCAGATCCACCCTCCGCACTCAGCTGCAGCAGTCCGTGCACACAGTTGTGGACTCTTCCAAGCCTCTGGGCACATAGCTGCAGAGCCTCTATCCACTCCCCAAACCCCCGACTCGGACTTATAGACACTTTTAGAGTACTTCCCTCAACAACCCATTACATTTTGTATCCAAAACCATACCCAAAAATAACTGTCATTCCTTCATAGAGTTGCGCTCCTATGGTCCACGTACCAACTTACTTCCTACTATTTTATATTATTTCTTGGGTGGACAACCCTTTGACTTGTCCTTTTACATTTCGCGCTCTGCATATTTCACAGGATTACAATATTTTTATCCTACTTTCTAGGCTATCAGAACCAAAACTGTTATGCAGGACCTCTGCTACACAACAGTCCCCCAACACAATCATCGTAACTTGTCCTGAGTCACTCATTGGTTCGGCGAAATGCGCTTCTGTGGCTTCGCAGTTCACTTGCCTCTGAGTGACGCTCGTCATCCTACTGCTTCATCGTTGTTGTTACACTAAAATTTGTCACCATGACTATTTGTAGTTAGTATGGCTCCATCAACAGTCATACTATCCTCCTTGGCAAGCCTCATACCTCTGCTCTCCATGTCAAACTTCAAGAAAGAGAGAAAGCCTTTAAAAAACATATTTATCTCTGGGAATGCAGTTTCTCTCATCCTTACCTGCATGTACGCATCCCAAGTTCACAATACCTGCATCCTTGCACGCTCTGTATGTAAAGGGGTGGGTGCGTACTCCTGTAAAGGTCAAAAGGCATGAGTTTCATCTTAAAAAAGTTACTTGTGGTCAAATCTAGAGCATTCTAGAAGCTTGTTTGACATGTATTGAGTGCCTCTAGATCATTCATGTATCCCTATGAAAGAGGAACTTATCCCATCAAGAGAGGAGCTACCCCATCCAAAGAGGGGCTTATCCCATTGATGATGGACCTCATTAACTTCCTCTAGAGCGTTATAAATATAGGCATTGGGCCAAAGGAGGGGAGCTTGAAAGCTGAACATTCCAAAGGGTAGATGTTGCTGGAATTAGGACTTCCTTGTAGAAGCTTGTGAGGAGAGATTCCCATCCTTTCTTGTTTCATTTGGAAGTGGGTGAGCTTATCAAAGTAAAGGAAAACTC
>APFE030060310.1:35084-86184 GCA_000404065.3 Pinus taeda | reverse complement strand
TATCCCATCAAGAGAGGAGCTACCCCATCCAAAAGAGGGGCTTATCCCATTGATGTTGGACGTGATTAACTTCCTCTAGAACATTATAAATACAGGCACTGGGCCAGAGGAGGGGAGGCTGAAAGCTTAACATTCCAAAGGGTAGATGCTGCTGGAATTAGGACTTCCTTGTAGAAGCTTGTGAGGAGAGATTCCCATCCTTTCTTGTTTCATTTGGAAGTGGGTGAGTTTATCAAAGTAAAGGAAAACTCTTGCTGGACCCTGGGAGGAACTTGCACAACACCAAGGCTCAAGTTGTAATGGTTTCTTTTGTTTCCTATTAATACGCATAAGTCCATTCTTCTCAACAATTTGTTATTAATGAGTTGTTTCATATACTCCTTGGTCTGTATGTTGAATATGTTTTATTTTATGAGATATTCAGGTGCTATTTAATCGTTTGATTGTTAGTGAATGCAGGCTTCGAAGTGAAGGAGGAGCTCATCCGGATCGACGAGGCTGGACTACTACAACAACGTTGGACTACAGGTAGGATCTAAACACTTGATTTCTTGTATGGTAAATGCATGTTTAGAGAAGGATTGTTCTTAATTGTCTTGTTTGTCACTAGAAAGCCTTAAACTTCTATGGAGGTTGGTTTTTTCTACAAGATTAACTCTTTCCGCATGACAGTTGTCTCCTACAATGCTTCATCCAGCTCCGGCTTCATTGTTTCTACTAGTTCTTGCGACCGATAATGCTCATTTTGCTATGCTCAGTTAACACAGAACACCCCCTCCTAGGATTTTAGCTCTAGCGGGGGAGCTGCATACGGGACCTTCTTGTACCACCACAACCATTTCCAGCCTTCGTATCTACTCTTGGCACTACCAGTGGCAGCTTGTGTTTCAATTTTACAAGACCTGTGCTATTGTCCGTGAGAACCCAATACTCAAGGTCCTTCAGAGATGACATATTAACTTTGTTTCTACCCATGGTATCAATCTTTCCATCCTTTCTCTATATTATTGTGGTTCACTAACCTTCCCCCGAGCTGGGCAATGACATCCGGACCAATTCTGTTTCATATCTCCTCTCTTCTGGTACATCCCCTATTGTTGATGTTGCAGTCTGTGGGACACCCCCAGCTATCAACACCATGCTCCTGAGAGAGTCCTGTTGCTCCAACGGCCATATCACCACCCTTGGGATTATTCCTTGTGCAAAGATAATGAACAACTCCATATTGATACTCAGCATATGTTTTCCAGAAGTGTAGTTCACCCAGTGTATACCCGTTGGTGATTTATAAGTGATTCAAATTTCAATTTCACTGATTCCTGCTTGTTCTAGTATCCCCATGTAATATCTGTGGAATTCGTTCCATATTTGGGTCATACTCCTTATCTTAATTTCCCTCCACCCACTCCCTTTCACCATATTGTAGACATCTTGTCATGAATAGTGACATGAATGGTCATCTTTGCTTGTAGCAATGTAGCAGCGTGCTTCGGACCGCACGCTCGCGATCTTGGTGATGGGCCAAATCGACACATATCCAGTCACTCATGCCGCTTTCCCCCAGACTTCTTTACCATCTCACACTCTCTTTCAACTGGTTGGAGCAGTGAGACTATCCTATGGATGATTAGTCAGGCTATTGGCCCACCCATATAGAGCTTCAGGGGACCGCCATTCACTCTACCCGGGAAGGGGTCTCCATTGAGTTTGGCAAGTTGAACCATGCCCCCATCGGTGACTTCTATGATGACATAGGGTTCCAACCAATGCATTCAGATTTTGCTAGGGAATTTCTCGAACTTATTTTCATATAGAAATACTAGATAATTCTCCTTAAAGGTGCGCACCTTGATATGGCAATCATGCCACGCTTTCTCGCACTGTTTTTGTACTTGCTGATGGAATCCAGCCAAAAACCATTCCTCTTCCAGTTCCTCTAGCTGCGCGAGCCTTTCCTCCAAAGCCCTGTGGTCTGTCATACCTATAATTTCCATGATCCATAGGCTAGGCACAATATATTCCATGGGCATAACAACCTCCTTACCATAGACTAAACGAAAAGGTGTCTGGTCCGTCAACTTTTTGCATGTGGTTCGGTATGCCCATAACATAGCAGGTATGCACAAGTCCCAGTCATTTTGTCACGCATTACAGACCTTGGTCAATGCTATTTCCAATATTTTGTTGAATGCCTCAACGGTCCCATTCGCTTGCGGGTGGTATGGTGTACTTTGCTAGTGATATATTTGGAATTCTTCAGTGAGTGCATTAATTGTTTCATTTAGAAAATGCATTCCCCCATCGCTCATGAGAATTTTAGGACAACCAAACCTTGTCAGTATTTTTTCAAACAAAAACTTCATAGCTATTGCAGCCGTGAAATATTTAACCAGTTGCGCCTCTGCCCATCAGGTCAAATAATTTGTCGCGGTGATGATATAACACACGCCTATCTTCCCTTGTGGCTCGATAGGTCCTATGAAATCGATTGCCCACTTCTCGAATGGTTGTAGCATCATCTGTGGCTGGAGTGGAATTTCATCTCTCTGCTATGGTTTCCTCGTTCATTAACATACTTCTTTCTAATCCTAATGCAAATTGGGCCACCATAATTCGGCATGAAAAACCTTCTGGGCTATGGCGTGACCCACATAATGCCTGCCAACAACCCCCACATGTGCTTTGGCTAGGATCTATCCTCGCTCAAACTTCGGGACATATCTACACAATATTTCATCATTGCCCATTTTGTAGAGGTGTCCTACAATCACGGTGAAGTCTACTGCATGTATGATTAATTCCTTCTTCTGTTGAATACAATATCCTTGTGGCACAGTTCCTATAGTTAAGAAGTGGATTATATCCTCAAAGTGACCATCCGCTATGCACACTGCATATAGTTGTGCATCTGGGAGTCCATCCTCTAGATTTGTGGATTCTTCACCGGTCTCAATTTGAGACAGGTGATCGGGGCCTGCGTTTAGACGTTCCAGCTTTACGATGACCTGAAAATCATACTTCTGGAATAACAACAACCATCTACAAATGCGCCCCCCCAACATAGGCTTGTTGACTAGGCATTTTAACACTAAGTGATTGGTATACATCTTAAAGTGACCTCCAAGTAGATAGTGACGGAATTTTTGAAGCACGTATACCATCGCTAATCTTTGCACTCAGTAGTGGAGTAATTCTGCTTAGCTTTTGACAACCGGCGACTTGCAAATGCAATCGGGTGGTCAATTCCCTCTGCTCTTAGTTGAGTAAGTACCACCCCCAATGCGATACATCATGCGTTGACATGCACATGAAATTCAACATCCCATTTCGGAAAGACCAATATAGGGGCTGATGACATCTTTTCCTTAAGCATCTCCAGACTTTTTTTCATTCCTCATTCTAGCAATAAGTAGCATCCTTCTTCAGCAAATTTTCCATCGGAGTCGTGATCTAAGGATAGGTTTTGATGAACTTTTGATAGTAACCCATGTGTCCCAGTGTGGCATGTTATTGTTTGACACTTCATGGTGCTTTCAGGTTGAGTATGACAATGATCTTTACTCGATCCACTATCAAGCCTTGCTTATAGACCACATGGCCCAACAGGTTCCCGAATGGGAGAAGGAAAGTACACTTTTTAAAGTTTAGCACTATCTGGTGTCGAAAAAAAGTATCCAACATCAACCATAAGCTCGCTACGTGCTTCTTAACTAGTCCAAACATGGCCTAGTTATCAAGATAGACCTCTAAGAACCTGTGGATAAATTCTTTAAATGCCACGACTACTATTTGTGAAAACATCACCGATGCATTCTTCAGTCCAAAGAGCATCACTATGTACTAAACGCAACCCCATTTAGTGGTGAACGTTGTTTTACTCCTATCCTTTGGTGCGATCTTGATCTGGTGGTATCCTGAGAAACCATCCATGAAGGAGTAGGCTTCTTGGTCCCCCCACATTTTCTAGTACCTCATCTGTAAATGGTGTTGGAAGTGGATCGTTAAAGTAGGCATCATTGAGCTTCCTGAGATCCATGTAGATGTAAATCTCACCCTTCTATTTCTTCTCCTGCACAACCATCAAACTTACCCAATCGAACTCCTGGACTGGTTCAATGATTCCTACTACCAGCATCTTGTCCAATTCTTCGCGTACCTTTGCTTTATATTTTGGATTCAATCGGTAGGGTCGTTACTTCACTGGTTTCATGTATGTCTTCAACGTTATCTACATCATTCCCAAGTCTCCTAGGATCCCTTTTAGCTCTGTGATCTTTTTTGGGAACAAATCTCGATATTCTCGAAGCAATTCAATGACCTTCTCCACTGTGGTGTTGTCCCAATAGTCCCCCAGTGTTGCATACTTTAGCTCTTCTTCCATCCAGATATTGACTTGTTTTGTTTTCAATGGCACTGTGATATCTGGATCTTCAATTTTAGGTCCACGCACCTCACGGCTCCCCTCTGATTTTGGAATATTAATGTTTTGCGGGTCATCCTCCTCATTGTCTACTTGGACATTATAGCTTTTGAGGGCCTGGCCTAGCTGTGGTGACCAATCGGGCTACACAGTTTCCTCTAGTTCTAGTGGTGCCTTGAAAATGGCGACCTTTACTAGTTGTAATGCTTCATCCATGGGATCCATCCATTGGTCTTCAAAGAGGAATATCGACAAAAACCCTGCACGGAAGATATCCCACTTTCCAGTGTTGTGCCAGAGCTCCACTTTGGTATACCAGTGACATCCAGGGTGTGATAAAATAAGTACACCCATTCTGGCTGAGGTTCCTCTCCGTAGGATTTGATCCATATAGTAAGGTGCATGCACAGGTCATCACATCCATCGTATTTATTTGTGATGTGTAGTTCTGGTTTCCCAAATTAGATCTTCATCATGCACCTATAGGCGCACCAATATTCGAACGTCCCTTCATGTGTACCCCACCATCACGCAGGCGTCACACGTAGCACCCACCTTAACACCTCAAACCATTGGTGATCTGGTACTGCGATTTCAAATTTGGTTAGGAATTCATCTATTATTGTCAACCCATCATACTTCAGCAATTCATGATCCTAGGCCTGTACGCAGTACAGAGATTTAGTCACCATGTTGCAGTGTAGTGTGGTTACTCCATTCAACCTGTTGCACCATCGCTCATCTTCCTCCTCTGAATCAAAAGTGCAGGCTTCTCCATCACCCCATGATATTCTTGTATCCACCGTTGTCTTGACCTGTCCTTGCCTTTGGGCAGACATTCTATAGCTACAATCTACGTCATCTTCAAGTTCTCCGTCACTCATAGGTTCAATCTAGCGCGGTCCTTCAGCCGGATCTAGAGGAATGACTATGCAGAGCAACTTTGTTTCAAATATCATGGTCTGCTTCTTTAAATTAATAACCCCATTCATGTTGGTGGCCCAATATATTCCTAGCAATGCAAGATAGGGTGTACTTTCATCCATGAGCTCAATAAATTCAAAATCCGTTCGGGTACTTGCGACGTTAAGGTCTACTGTAACTCCTTGTAGCCTTCCCATAGGCATCACCTTCTATTGGTTTGTTATTTGTATTTGGATAGGGGATCATTGTAGCATAGGCTTACCCATACGCTCCCAGGTGTATTTCGGTAGTACATTGGCATCTGAGCCCAGATCCAAAATGACCTGATGCATCTCATAGTTGTCGATCTGTGCTGTTAACTACATTTCCCTCCCGATCCGTGATGCATTTCTTCCCAACTTTCAAATGACGCAAGGTTCACTCCATCCTGCGCATCTATTTATCAACTCCTACAAGCCTTTAACTGCCCTGTTGTCATGAAGCAATTTTATACATGTCTCTAAAAAGGTATTTATCATTGAGGGATCCTTGTTTGCCTCTGTCTGATCCCTACTACCTGGGGTAGAGACCTCTGCGAAGCTCCCCCGAGCTCCCAGATATGTCTCCTTACAGGTTCCTAAGTTCCTTTCATCCACTCCTGTGGCCATGCCACTTCTCAGTACCATGTTAACTTTGGGATCTTTCTCGCTGGGTTCAGACCTTGTCATCTACACATTTTGGGTCGTTGTTGGTTGTGCTGCATTTTTTTTGTGAATTTGTGCTTTCAGCGTAGGACATGCTTTCAGCGTAGGACAATCTATCAGCTCATGATCGAATTGCTCACAATAACTGCAAGAAATTCTAGTTGGGTTGGTACAATCCCATGCGTTATGTTCTGGATCCCTGTAGTTGTAGTAGATTACCTTCCCATGACCCCTTCCTGGCCCCATTCCGCCCCGTCCTCATCCTCAGCCCTGGAACCCACCGTGCGCTATCACCGTAGCTGGATCCTGACCTCGTGCCTCAGTTTGCATTTTGTAAGTAGGGGACTATTCCATTAACAATTGGTAGCTATGACAATCTCTTTCCTCGTGGCCCACCAACCTGCAAAAGTTGCAAAATAGCTTCTGGGGGGTCTGGTTGTACTTTGGTAATAGATGACAGTTATCAGTGTTGTGCTTTCCTCCCACTTGACAGATTGTGCACTAGAGTGTGACTGTCATGCTCGGTCCTGCCTGTGCCTCTGGTCGTAATAGTGTTGGTCCTCCCGTTGCCATAAAATTCACTGAGACTGGGTAGTGATCTTTATCATGTCCCTGGCTTCTGCACTTTATACACCATACTTCCTCTCAAACCTCCAGTCGTGGTACCTACTCTTGTTTTAACTTCTTCATTTCTGAACACAAATTTTGGATCTGTAATTGGATTTGTTGAACTCCCAACCCTGGGTCTGGTAACGGAGTTTTGTGTAACCTCATCACCGTGTCTAGCACTTCAGCATGGTTTGAGATCTTTTGTTGTGATAAATCTGTCCTCAAATGTGGTGTTAAGGATGCCGTAAACCAAGCGCAGTGCTACGCATCCATCAATGTCATGTTAGCCTCGCGAATAGTACTTTTCAGTCTTTGGTCCAAATCCCACGGGGTTTCACTAGGCATCATCGCGATCTCTTTGAACCCTATAATCGATTGTGTTTCTGACTTTGACCGGCTAAACTCCTTCTTCAATTCAATCTGGATTTCTACTATCCCAACCGTTGGGTGATTGCTTGATTACTTTATGTACCATGTTAGTGCTCAGTCCTGTAGCACGTTGGCTAAGGTAGCCTTTCTGATATTATCATCCGCAATTCAATGTGCATTCCATACTGATGTAAACACGAACCAAAATTGTTCCGAGTCTTCACCTCCTACTCCTTTAAATATCGGTAACTGGATCACGCTCACCATTGTTACCCTTGAACTACTACTGTTCTTGGTCCCTTCGATCCTTCACTTTTTTTCCTTATAGAGTCCTTGCGTTTCACAGTAGACACCCCTTAGGTAGATCCTGATCCTGGCAATGGAACCATTTGTTGGCTTATATGGGCCTGACCTAGGTTCAAAAGAATTATTTAGCCAAGAATATCCCACAACTACTAGCCCTTTCGATAATAGTCCGCCGATCGCGGATTGAGGTCTTACCCAAGGTAGCAGGGGAGGGTGCTGTAACTAGGTTTCCGCACCCTTGGGATGTCCAGGTGTAGTCCAGAGGTATCGCGTGCTATTATGTAGCCTCGCACTACTCTATATTCTTCCAATATTATTTTGAACTTTTATGATCACGCAGTTTACAGATCTAATCTATTTGATGGAGTATTGTAACTCATATCTACTTAGAAGGGTCTTTAAGAAAACATTTAACATATTTAACCAGTTCACGCACTTAGAATAAATTTAGATTCAACTATATCTTTAACATAATCATATGCACATAGATTAAACAGTTATATCAGCCATTCATGCAGTTAGATTCATGGTAACTCGGATTGTAACACAGAATTTTGCAGAAGAAACTTATATTTATTTTCACTTATCACTAATACATCCAGATCCGCCTTGTGCACTCAGTTGTAGGGGTCTACACACATAGCTGTGGACTCTTTCAGGCCTCTACACACACAGTTGCAAAGCCTCTATCCACTCCTTAAACCCCCAACTCAGACTTACAGACACTTTTAGAGTACCTCCCTCAACAACCCATTACATTTCGGATCCAAAACCATACCCAGAAAGAACTGCCATTCCCTCATAGAGCCACGCTCTATTTATACCTTCCTATGATCCACGGACTGACTTACTTCTTACTATTTTATATTATTTCTTGGGTGGAAAACCATTTGACTCAACATTTTACATTTCGCGCACCACATACTTCGGAGGTTTACAATATTTTTATCCTACTTTCTAGGCTATCAGACCCAAAACTGTTATGCGGGACCTCCGCTACCCAATAATATCTAAGACATGCTCTGCATTGTCTCCCTGTCCTTTTTCCAATCCCATTTCCTGTAACCTTCCCACACCAGAGTTATGTAACAACCAAGAGAAGGCATTGGCATTTTTTTATATCTTTTATATCTATAAACTTTGAATTTGTTTTATTTCAAGAACATATTAATTCATATTCAAGGCTTTCCTCTCATGAGAAGGTATCAATCTTGAAGTATGACATCAGAAAAATTCGACCTTATTGAGGTCCACAAAAAATTCCTACAATATTAATATTTTTCTTGCTATGATATCTTGGGTGGAAAAAATAACATATCTGCAAAAGAAAAATCCATATATTACTTGTGTTTAAACTCTTTATATGGTGTATTTGTAGGCATCTTTTTAAGATGTTCTTCTACCTTTAACAAACTAGAGTGTAGCGTGGTCAAACTCTATATCCTTTATTCAACATCAATTTCTGCAAGCTAAAGCTCACACATTATTCTTTTCCATTTCTCAACACGCTACAAATGATAAATTGAAAGTCACATAAAACCAATAGTAAACCCTTTTTCTAACCAAAACAAACAAACAAATAGTGCCTCTAATAACACTTCACACGTCAGAAATGACTCTAGCACGGGCATGGGCTAAAGTCGAGATTCTTTGAACCATATTTAGGTCATACTTAATGGGACATTCATATGTTTACCCTGATGTAAATTTCATGTTAAAAGAAATATATAAATCGAGGTTATTATCAGTAAAATTCAAATATAATTCAAAAAACATAACGACATTGCAAGGTAGTGGAGTGAGAAACATCCTCATAATTGGGCTTCTCTATTTTAGTTTGATTTGAATTGACTTTGTATTTGAATATATAATTTTCTATAAAGAAGTGAAATAGAAAGATGACAATCGAAATAACGCAAAAATCCCAAACCTTCCTTTCCTGGTTATCCATACCTATCTCCTAGCCTTGTTAAATTAATGTTCTTTAAATTATTCAAAGAGTAGAATGAATTTTCTACAAAAAAAACAGTGGTCATCGTGATACTAATCACAAGCTCCACAATGAATGTTGTCAGTTGGGTTTATCTCTGGTGGTTGTGAGGAATGATTGTTATCCTTCCCACCCTATTTCAATTTCCATAAGTGACGTGGTGAGATCATAACAAGCATATTGGTGTAATGACATTGAACCCTGTTGTTGATTGACATTCAACAAGGTAAATCTTTTGGTCACCATTCTTTCTAATTCACTCCAAAAATAATTGGCCAGTTGCTACGTAAGTGATGTCATAGCTACAAATTGTGAATTCTTTCTTAGCACATGGCTTGTTTCATCCTCACATTCATCTACCTTACAAAATAATTCGACTTATTTATTTTCTATATTCAATAAAAAATGTATGTGGTATTGACAATGTCAACTCAACTAAATCACCCACTTTCAGCTTCTGACAAGGATCACTAACAATTTTGTGATTCAATCTTGGCCTCAACTCCTCTTGTATTGGAAAACCATAAGATGTAAAAAGTGAACTACCATAAGTTATTTTTTCTAGAAAATCCTTCACAATCAAATTTGGAGGTAGTTATTGCACAACGATTTATTTAACATCAATAGGCAATCATTTATTCATGAAATTGATATGATGGTAGAAATTTCAAACAATATACATAAAAAATTATGTAAAATATTAGCAAATGAATTTCAAAACAAGTAGATTGCAAAGAAACTACATCATAATATTGTGTTTTTAAGAATGCCATAATCATTTTATCATCTTCCAACATAATTAGAAGGAGAATATCATTTTCTCCAAATGGTGGGTTGAAAATTCTATCCATGTGTGGGCAACCATCTTTATGGGGAGGGAAAGGGCAAGGCGGTATCATATTTTCATCCTGGAGAGATAAAAATCATTTAGTGTCGATAATCTCAGTGTTCCACATTAGCACATGTTGGGTAGCAGATCCCCCACGTAACGGTTTTGGGGCTTAAAGTCCACAATGTTGGGTAAAAGCATGGTAAAGTTTTTGCGAAGTGCGCAAAGCGTGAATTGTAATGAGACAAGTCAAAGGGTTGTCTACCTGAAAATAATATAAGAAAATAGAAAGAGAGTCGACCTGCCCAAGGCTCTAAGGTTAGAAGTCAGCTTTTGGGTTTTGGATCTTGAATGTTATGGGTTTATGAATGTCGCATTCACTCTGAGTTTGTAAGTCCGAGTCATGGGAGATAGTAGAGGAGTAGGGTCTGTAGCTGCGTGCACAGAGGCTTGGTAGAGTCTGCAGCTATGTGCGCGGACCCCTGCAGCTAAGTGTGCATGGTGAATCTGGCTGTAATGAATAGGAGATAAATAAAGATAAGTGTTTCTAAATCATTGTGTGTGTTATCGCAGATCTCTATGTTTATGCTTATGTTCTGAGTTTATGCAAATATGTAAGACATATGGGTGCACACACTGGTTATAACTATTAAATGTTTGCATAAAGACCTTAAGTAGATCTAAGCTATAATAAACACACATAATAATAAGAATCTAGGAAGCGCCTGTCGCAGATCTACGCGAAAGACAGAGAGCCGCGCAGAGCAGCGCGAGTGCACAGATGGATCGCGACCCCTCCAGTCTGCATCTAGACATCCCTAGGGTGTGGAAACCTGGTTCCAGCACCCTCCCCTACTACCTCGGGTGAGACTTTAGTTTGTGCTCTGCGAACTATTACCAAAAGGGCCAATAGAGCAAGATTTGTTTGTCTAAAACACTTCTGAACCTGGGCCAGGCCCCATCAAGCCAAAAGATGGTTCTGTTGCCAAGACCGAGATCTACCTAAGGGATTTCTAATGTGGGAACACTGGAACCCTACGAAGAACAAACTTGAAGATTTGTTGGATCAGAAGCTTCACGAGTTTGTGGTACAGGAAAACAAAACTCCTTAGATACATAAGGAGAGGTGGTTGGATCACTACATATACACGAAAATCCATGAGATCTTCTTCGCATCCTTCTTGATAGAACTGTATGAGTGGATTGCGAGGCTAGCTGACAGTCAAGGAAGGTGCAGACTAGAATAGCCCATAGTGTGTCCTCTAGAATTGGTGCATAGGCTAGAGGCATCTAAAGATAAAATCACATGGGCAGTAGATCACTGGTTGGATCGGATAATAGGAGGGTTTATCACTGAGTTTGCGATAGACACAATGGTGAGTTACAGCGAGGCAGAAAGATGCTTTCTCAAAGGACTGTAGGGTAAGTACATCAAATCATTGAATACTTGGACTAAAATGTTGTTATGTGAAAAAAAGTTTATGTGCATCCATTGGTGTCTGGGGTAACGTGGAGCGGAAGAGGCTACCGAGGGACCAAAGGATTAGAGAACAGTCCCCTGATTTCACTTTTGTGAGAAAGTGAGGAGGAGCTCGTACAATTCTCTCTAAGAAGCATAGTCTGATTGATAAGAAAGTGCATTCCACTATTACCACCACCATCCACGCCATCACCCAGTTCACCTACCCCACCTCTACCACCACTGAGGGTTGGAATGGTGAATGCAATCAAGTTGTCTGTATTTAGAGGCATAGGGAATGAGGAACCAAATCAGTTCTGGTTCATGTTAAAGGCAGTATGAGAAGCTGAAGGTATTAGAGATAATAACATCAAAAAGGCTACTTTGGTAAGCAAACTGTAGGATTGTACGTTGACAGGGTATATAAAGCACTATAGAAATCATCTGAATGCAGGAATAGCGTAGATCCAGGATGCATTAAACAAAGAATTTAGCTGTTCAAAATTAGAGATGCAATCGATCATTGAGTTCAAGGAAATCGTGATGCTGCTAGGTGAAACCCCTTGAGATCTAGATTAGAGACTAATGAGTACGATCTGTGAAGCTAACATGACGTTGACGGATGCACAACACTGCACATGGTTTGTGGTGTATTTGACACCACATCTGAGGATGCTGCTATCACAACAAAAGATCTCGACTCAGGCTGAAGCGTTAGAGATATCAATGAGGTTGCATGAAACCCCCATATAGGATCCTCAGTTGGGAGTTTAGCAAATCCACATGCAACTACAAAACCTATGCCTAGAGATGCAAAGCTTGAAACAAAATAAGGCGCCCCGGGCAGAAGCACGTAAAGAGGTGTGGTGTATAAAATGTGAAGGCCAAGGCCATGATAAGGATCATTGACTGGTATTCACAAACTATTTGGCAGGGGCAAGACTGATGCCATTAAGACCAAAGGCACAAGTAGGACCAAGCGTGGCACCTGCGTTCTAGTGGTCAATCTGTCAGGTGGGAGGAAAGCACACAACGAGCAATTTCCATCTATTGCAGAAGTTTACACAGCCCCCCCAACAACTATTTTGCAATTTTTATTGATCAGTGGGCCATGACGAATGAAATTGCCAATGTTATGAGTTGTTGATGGATCAGACACCTACTTACAAAATGCAGACTGAGGCACGAGGTCAGGATCCAGCCGCCGCAATAGCGAGCGGTGGATTCCAGGGATGCAGATGGGGGCAAGGAGGAATGGGACCCAGACGAGGGTGTGGACAATTAATCTGCAAAAATTGTCGAGGACATGGGCACTACGCATGTGACTGCACGAACCCAACCAAAGCATGTTGCTCGTATTATTACTAGTTTGATCATGAAGTGGTGGATTGCCCCACACTAATCACACAGATGCGTGAAAAAGGGGTGCTTTAGTCTACTCCCACATAGAATGTCCAAATCATGAAGGTTGAACCACATGAAGAGGACCCTAACATGAACATGTTGCTTAGAAGTGGTGTAACTACAAGAGAGGATAAGGGGAAGCAACCTGAGGAGGATACATGGGTTTGCAAGGCCCCTATAAAGCAACCTGAGTTTGATTTGGAATGCGCGAAGGAAACATTTATGGAATCTAACAAGAGCTTCACGGAGGTCTCTACTTCAGGTAGCAAGGATCAAACTAAGCTAGAAATGGATCCTTCTATGCTAACTACCCTTTTAGAGATATGCATGAAGTTAGTACGAGACAATAAAGCAGTTACGGGATTGTAAGAGTTGATATCTAGGTGCACTGAGTTAGGTGAACCACACATGTTCTGGAAACTAGGCAAGCATGCTTTGCGCACCGGACGAGAAATGTAGTTGACCGCATAGATTGGTGACTATGAGATGGATTAGGTCATTCTGGACTTGGGATCAGATGCAAATGTGCTACATAAAGAGACCTGGGAACGCATGGGTAGGCATACACTACAATGGTCTCCTATTTAATTATGGATGGAAAACCAACAAAATATCTCGCCCATGGGGAGATTGCAAGGAGTTACAATAGATATCGAAGGCGCGAGCACACAAACAGATTTTGAGGTAATAGAAATTATGGATGATAGTAACCCGTACCTTGCATTGTTAGGGATATACTAGGCCATGGACATGAATGGAGTCATCAACCTAAAGAGACAAAAAATGATATTCGAGAAAAGGTCTCTTTTCATAGTGGTTCTGCTAGATCTAGCTGAAGGAGCGCACTACATTGAGCCTGTGCATGAGGAGGATAGTGATGATGAACTGGACTGCATTTACCAGATCACAGTGTAAGGTCAGGATCGGGTGAATCTGACAGCGGATCAGAGAATCTCATGGGAACATGATAGTTCCTACACATTGGACTCAGATGAAGAGATTGAGCGATGGCAGAACCGATTGCATGAGGTGACAATGCTAAATTGTAACATGATGGTTAGATCACTACGCCGTGTAACGACAGAAGCAAGGGAACTGCCAACAGGTGCGGGTGCAATGAATGTGGAGGAACCTATAGACTGCTGTGAAAGGGAAATACTGAAACAAAAGCGGCAGGGTGTGGAAACAGGGGCACTGTGTGCAACAACTGCACAAGGGTGGAGTACATGTAAAATGACTAGGAGGAATTGGCGCGAACATAGTGGGCATGTGCGTGTAAGGTTTGCAAGACAAAGAGGGTTGAATGTCCATCAGCGGTGTAGGATGTAGGTGTATGTTAGGAAATCGCCTAACCAACTAAGAATAAAAAATCGGAGTCCACCGTGACAGCAGGAAAAGCAACGCCTTCTGCTAGTTGTTCACAACAAAGCCTTCAAAAAAATAAGTGGGAGTAGGAACAGAGTTCGCCAGAGAAAAGAAACCAACAAAAATTTGTGTGTACCAATGATTCGATGGGCATGTAGGACCATAAGAAAAAGCAGGAGTGTGAAGGTGATCATATCATCGACCAGGAGGCCAGTGAAATCTCCCCAAAATGTAGCTCCCATAGGACATGAGAACCGGGGTAAAGGAATTTAGCAGTTACAGGAAGCCCTTCGACATGAGAGTTTGAGACTTCATGAGCTCAATGAAGAATGGGCACGGTTGAGAATGAAAATCATGAGGTTCAATGGAGAAATTAGTAAATTAAACACCGTAGTTGCACTAGTAGACCACACGGAACTAAGGGGACTAGGCCTGGCCAGCCCTACTACTACACTAGAACAAGCTGCGACCCTACTATCATGGATGAAAATGCACTGTATTAAACAAAGGAGCATAGAACGCGATGTGCTACTGAATAAAAAGACACTCGAAGGGTGCCCGCAGCTTGGGCTAGCAGGGAAGAGGAAGTCTTACACATCAGGTGCGACCACCTGACTATCTGTGGAAAGCATAGTCTCAACACTCCAAGTAGTTGAAAGGAGACACGGGACTATAAACAAGCCTGTAGGAGAGATATGCAGAAAGGAGGGTCCACGTAGGGCCAGTCGGTCATCAGGATCGTGGTCGTGCAGAGGAGGCTGTGCTGTTACGTGGGCAGACAGTAGGCCATTAAGACAGAAATTCCAAGCTAGATACAAAAAGATCTACTGCCAAGAAAATATTAATGACTCAGAAGTGGAGGGAAGGGTCGAATTAAAATTCACACATTCCTACAAAAAACCTTGGGGTAGCCCAACAACAACACTAGGATATTTGAGAGTCGAGCTAGTATAGAAGAACAAACACCCCACTACCTAGACACCAATGATTACATACCCGAGTGGATCTAGGATAGAACCCATGTCTAGAACTAGAGTAAGGTTCACAGAGGAGCCGTATGTAACCCAAGAGGAGTTGGGAAAGGTAGTTGCTGCTCTAGAGGTTCCAAAGTCCCCATGCACGCCGCGACCCTGGAAAGACAAGTAGACTATGGGGCCAGTCCGGGTATCACTGAGATTTAGTAAATTATCAGTGGCAGAAAAGGGGAAAGCAATCACCACTGAAATCGAGGAGGACGAGGAAGATTTGCAAGCCCTAATTGCTTAAATCGAAGCATAGGATGAGGAAGAGGAGGATGCTTTCCAAATACATTTGCTACCACCATATATCTTTCCATGGAAAGGGAAGACCAAGGTACCGAAGGACATGGAGGCCATGAAGAGTATGCTCCACACTCCGCTTCTTCTGGATGAAATAAGGTTTGATGGTCTACCACTGGGCTGAATATTGAATATCAAGTTTGAAGACTGGGATCTGGTGGACAGCGAGAAGTTCCCCCAATTGGCCGAGGAGAAATTACTACAGCAAAAGTGGTTATGGGGTGTGGAACAGGTGGGATTACTCAATCTGAGGTGGATACCCCACTATCATCATGCAACCATCACCATTTTTGTTATCCACCAGTTACTATGTCTGGTACATGATGGGTATCTCTGGCTGGAGGAACCAATTCCCATCATGGCCGATCTATTACACCGAATTTCCCAGCTGCCTACAAAAGGAAACAACTCTGTAGACATATTCGGAACAAGTAGCGATGTGGGCCTTGCAGAAGCCATGAAGGTTAAATATAAGCTAGAAAAATGGAAGCGAGAGTATGTCATAGCAAGCATCAAAGACCAAGGGGTGCACGTCACAACAAAGATGGCTTGGAGAAAGACTTTCTTGATAGTAGCGAACTAGTGTGTCATGTCATTAAAGGTGCTTTGGAGAGCAGACAACTGTGTTGGGGGAGCTTAGGGCACAGTTGCAGGCATTACAGGTGCAACCCCCAGGAGGGATGATTTTGACCCTCGTGGAAGGTATAACCACAACGGAGTAGATGGTGCATGCATCCACAATTAACACTTTAGTATTACCAGCAGGCGCTGTCGTAGTAGAAGCTGAAGCTGACTTCAGGGGTTGGGGGCTGAATTTGGTTGCCTTTCCTAGAGAAACCCTATACCAACTGCAGGATGGGGTAACCGCTGAGCTCTGCACCAAAGAAGGTCATGCCCTCCAAGTATTAATGGAGCAAAAAGGAAATCTAGAAAAAATCAGTCTATAGCACGACGACCTGATTGCACACAACCAAGGATTGGAATAGGCTGTGGAGGAGGTCTATAGCAGTATACCAGAACTGGCTATGCCAGTGGAACTCCACACAACCGACAAGATTCATCACATGGTGATAGGATTCTGGAAGGCTCAAGCAGAGGCCGTGAAAGCTTAATGGGAGTTGAACTTGTAGATAGTAGAACTAAGAATGAAGGCACAACCTACTACACCCTTGGAAGTTCAAAAGTATCACCGCTACGAAATTCATGCAGGATTGGAAGTGATAGAGCGTGCTGTCCAATATTACTTGGGATTGTTAGATCAATCCCTGCTTATGCTCACATCCCTTCAGGAAGACCCAATGCTACAATAGGTAGAGATAGAAGTGCAAGAGCTGCAGCAGGCTTATGACAAAGTCTGGGGGACTGTGCAAATGGTCGCCATCACATACCGATTGGCCAAGATGAGGGAGGCCTAGGTTCTCAAGGCACAAGTCAACACCGCTCGGTACAAAGAAGAAGTGCTTAAAGAACGCATCCAGCCTTGGCTTGATGAGGCATTCACGGTCTCCACCAAAATTAAGGGAAAGTTAGTACACATGTAGGCAGTATATGAACCTGGACAAGCAACTGAAATAGATACTGATGCATCCGTGGCTCATGTACAACAGATACAACAGATGGCAGAAGAATTTTTTGCGAGCGTAAGAGAAGCGTAGAAGTTGTTGAATGACCTCCATGCAAAGATTGTGATACCAGTGAAGTGATTCGGGATGAGTCACGATGATTGTGTTGGGGGCCTGTTGGGTAGCGGATCCCCGCGTAACTGTTTTGGGGCTTCAAGTCAACAATTTTGGGTAAACTTATGGTAAAGGTGCCATGAAGTGCGCGAAGCGCGAATTGTAATGAGTCAAGTCAAAGGGTTGTCCACCCAAAAATAGTGTAAGAAAATAGAAAGAGATTCGGCTTGCCCATGGTCCACAGACCATGGGAATGTATAAATAGAGCAAGGCTCTAAGGTTAGAAGTCATTTTTTGGGTTTTGGATCTGGAATGTTATGGGTTTATGAATGTGGCATTCACTCTAATTCTATAAGTCTAGGTGATGGGAGATAGTAGAGGAGTAGGCTTTGCAGCTATGTGCATAGAGGCCTGGTAGAGTTCGCAGCTGTATGTACGGACCCCTATAACTGAGTGCGTAGGGTAGATCTGGTTGTAATGAATGGGAGATAAACAAAGATAGGTGTTTCTGAATCATTGTGTGTGTTATCACAGATCTCTATGTTTATGCTTATGTTCTGAGCTTATGCAAATCTGTAAGACGTATGGATGCACACATTGGTTATAACTGTTAATGTTTCCTTAAAGACCTTAAGACGTAGATCTGAGCTATAATAAACACATATAATAATAAGAATCTAGGAAGCACCTGTTGTAGATCTACACGAAGGACGGACAACTGCGCAAAGTAGTGCGAGTGGACAGATCAGATCGCAACTCCTCCAGTCCCCATCTAGACATCCCTAGGGTGCAGAAAGCTGGTTCCAACACCCTCCCCTACTACCTCGGGTGAGACTTCAGTCTGCGCTCCATGGACTATTTCCGAAAGGGCCGATAGTGCAAGATTTGTTTGGCTAAAACAATTATAAACCTGGGTCAGGCCCCATCAAGCAAACAACATCCATCATGCCCACTCAGCCATCTAAACAATGAAGGAAGAGTGTGTTTCTTCACCCTTCTTGTACCTCCAATGTGTAATAACTCCAAACTTAGCTTGTTGATGCATTTCTTTAGTCTATATTTGTATTTCTAGTGGAATAGCATCATCCCCAAAAACAACAGTATGAAAATACTAATACCTAAAGCGTTTGGACCAAAACAAGTATAGGGAGAGTTGGTGAGAGCTAGTATTGCAACAAGAATGCTGCAACTCCTGGGCTACCAACTTTACTTTTATCAACATGATAGTTTGTAACAAACTTGGAAGCGTCGGTGCTATATGCACAAGTACTAGTTCTCACTATAGGTTGTCACTTAGTCAGCAGGCGCAAGATCACTAGGAGGTCAAGAAGACTTCTATAGATTTCAGAAGAAGCTCTATGTGTGATGAAAGGAAAGAAATATTACTCTACAGATGCTATTCTGACTGCAGAAAGGAGAAAGACTGGAATGTAAAGCAAAACCTAGTAAACCCTAATTAACAAACTAATTCTACTTTTGCAAAAAACACTATGAAAACCATGAAATAAATGCCATTACCTATGCAAGGAAGTAAAAAACATCTAACCATGCTATTTCTGGAAGTAAATAAGAAAAAAACATATTTTTGGATTTTTATGTGTTTTTATGTGAATTTAACATGCATCTAATTTATTGTGTGTGAGTGTGGCAGTGACCAGGTGGTGTTAGAGGGTAGTTTTGGAGCTTGGGAGGATGTAGGAAGGTGTGGATGGGTCATAGGAGGTCTTAGGTGGCCTTCTGCAGGCTTTTCCCACACTTGCCCTTCAAAAGAAATCCTACAGGAAAAACTATAGGAGGACACAGGAAAACTATAGGGGGCAAACAGGGAAACTACAGGAGGCCTATAGGAGGAGGATGAGAGACATTTTCACTGTTTTGAGAGTGTGAGAGTGGGTGGAAAAGGTTTATGAATGTTGGAATGAGGTGTTAGGGAACCTGAGGTCTGCCATGAATCACCAGGAGAGAGAAAGATGATTGGGTTTGCTCAAGGAGAGAGGAAGAAGTTCTATGAGAAACAAAGGAAACTAGGGTAGAATTGAGGTGAGGTTTGGGAGACCTATAGGGCATGGATCAGATGGAGGGTATGATTGCTGGTAATTTGGCCTACTTCTGGAAGAGATTTGCTGCATAGAAACTAACAGTCAACCAAGAAAATCCAGCAACCAATGAAATGAGTGCATCCTAGGAAAAATAGAGTTTTACATTAAAACAGCCTAAACTATGATGTATAGAAGGAAATGTTGGGAAATGATGTAACAAAGGAAAGAATGCAAAAGGAATATTGCAATTTAGGAAGTGAACGTGATAAAGAAGACATAAAGCAAAGCAAAACTGGACTATCAACCTACTAGAGTGCTGCAAACACTAGAAGTCCTAGGAATGAGGAAAATTTGTGTTTTTGGGGCAACAAGAGAGTCTTTGCCTCAAATCATAGTCCCAGAGGGAGGAAGAGAGGCTAGGGCACTGTTTCTAACCTTTTCAATATTCTCTAATCATTGCTTAACATGCTACAAAAAGCACAAATGGAAGCAAGCTACTAAATCATCAAAAGCAACCTATTCTTAACCATAAGAGAAATACATCTAACAACAAACTACTCTACAAACTAAAGTAAAGCATACAAATACAAGTAAAGAGAATATTGGCTACTTGGATTGGGCCCTAACCCAAGAGCTTTATCCCTTTGAGGTAACTCAATGCTAGCTCAAAAGGAATTCCATCTTCATTATCAAAAAATAGCAAGATTACATAAAACTGTCATAAAATAGTAAGCTCAAAATTTGAGTAGAGTTTACACAAGAAAAAAAGTCAACCCTGGTGAGGCCCTAGGCCTCTCTACTTATACATCTGAAGCTACCAACAACTTCCTTAAAATTAGGGAGGCTTGGCTCCTAAAACTCGAGATAACTATCAATCATCTTCCACTTGCTCGGCTGTCTTCTAGTGCATGATTTGGTTGCTTGTACTCCGAGTGGAATGAAGGGGAATTCGAAATGAGTAGCAATAAATGAGGGGGATTCCCTCCTATAAGTCCTCTCCTCTGTCTACTTCAATTTATTGTTGTAGTTTGACCACTAGATCCCTGATATTTACCTCGAAATCCATCAATAATCTGCATTAAATACATGTTAGACCACATGGCATAATAACTAACTCAACTCACCCTATAAGCATAAATATAATCAAAAAATCATACAATAAGCTAAGAGAATGGTTGATTTGACTAGGCTGAGAGGTAAAATGAGCCCATATAATTACCCATTTATGAGGCTCATCATCACCCCCTATTGAAGGTGTTGCTCATCCTCTGAGCAACCTAGTCAATCTCTTGGTATTTTATGGCCCTAGTGGCCTCCCTAGCATTCCAGGCTTCTAATGTGGTCTGCTCATGTTCTCCATAAAATCTAGCCTTTATGTCTATGTCCTCCACTGCTCCTTCTCTTCTTCTTCTCTTTTGCCTTGCAGCATGCCTAATATGAATGGAGGACTCAGTTTGAGGAAAATCCAGTTGACCTTCAGCCTTTGCATGGAGCGCTTGTACATTGACACTCTTTTCAATGCCTCCTTCAGTCTCATGGGGGAATGGTATTCTCTAATCTACAAGCTGTGGGGTAGGGTGTTCCATCTTCTCATGCATGCATGCACACAGTCATCCCCAGGTATCCTAAGCATATCTTCAATGTGTGCAATGGCTTATTCCTGATTAGCTAGATATTTAGGGGCAATCTGAGGTTCATTGGAAAGAAAGTTGTGTGTGTTGATGAGTGCCATAGGATTTGATGGATCAGCTCTTTTCATCAATGGTTCATTCCAATATTTTATTAACAATATTTTCATTTCTGCTACCCTCAATTATTCATGGTTCATCCATGATGCTATGGCCATTAATTGCAGATCGCCTAGCTTGGCATTGGGGTCCCACACATTCAGATCTGTGAGGGCCATGTTGTGTAGATAGAACTCTACCATCTTTGCTTTGTCCTCGGAGGTGCTTTTGTCACACAAATCCATGAACTGCCTGTAGTCTTGGAAAGGCATTATACCTCTTTGTGCCAAAGTTTTTATTTGGAATTGAAGCCATTTATCCTGTAGATAGAGGCCATAAGATTTGGTTGGTGTTCTGCATTGTAATGCTTCTATGGATAAGTTGGCCATGTATGCCAAATGAGCCACTTTCTCTTGCAGCTACCTCCTTAGTAATTCATTCTCATTCTCAAGGTGGCTTGCTGTAATGGCTTCTCTGTCTCTGAGAGCACTCAATTCCCTACCCATTTCTTTGCGTTTGTCTTCCATGTGGCCAATATCCTCAACTCCTTTGGACTTGGCTATCTACATCCATCTATGCATTCTCACTCTCTCTTTTTCCAATTCGAAAAACAATGGAATTGAAAATTTCTATGGGATTATCTTGCCTCCCTCAAGTAGTCTGTAATAGGGGTCAAGATTAGGCTAGGGGTTAGGTTCTTGTAGCTCTTATGCTTTGTCTTTCACCTTTGGCTATCCTCCTATCTTTTCCTCAAGTTTTTGTGTCTCCTGTAGTTTGGAGAGTGTTTCCTGTAGGACTGTTTTAGCCTCCTGTAGGTCTAGTTTGGGTTCCTGTAGAATTTCCTTTCCCCTCCATGTAAAAGATCTTGTAGTCCACCTTTCATATGTTATGGGTGTCTTGAAAGGAGATTCTTTCACCTTTGCAGAAGGTGAATCTTCAATGTTAATGGGAGTCTTTAATGAGGGCTGAGGTTTGCCTGTTTTAATTTTGGTACTCTTCCTTACCCTGAAATACATGGAGGTTTTTATTTTCCTTTTTTTCTTCTGCTTGACTGGTGTACTAAGGGTAGTAAGGGCAGTTGCTACTTCTCTTTCTAAAGTTTTAGGGGACTCTTCTCTTTGCTCTACCTTCTCTGCATCCTTTTCTCCCTCTTCACTGATAGCAGGACTGACATCATAGATTAATGCCTTGATGTCACCCTCAGCTATCATATTTCTGAAAACTTCCCATGCTATAGGGATTGTAATGTTATGGAGGGCTTCTTCTACTAGGATCTTGATTAGGCCATGGTGAGCTAGCTGCTATGAATTTCCTTCTTTTACCTTGGTGTCGGAGTTAATGAGGGACTGAAGGAGAAGGTAAGCGATACTGATCTTTTGATGTGCTAGGGTATCCATGCCATATCTCAATTCTTGGAGGATTTTGAAATGATATCCATAAACAATGTTGTGCCTACCCTCATAAGAAATGTATTTGATCACTTTGTAGCTAACCTCATCCTAGGGATATGGTACACTAGCCCTCCTAATTCCATTTTTTTCTTCAATAGTGGTTTCATTATCTTGGAAAATTTTACTCTTGGCAGCTTGGCCAATTATTTTCTCATCTTTACTCCAAGGCGGCCCAAGAGGAAGGGTAGTGACCCTACTGATGAATTTAGGGGTTATTTCAATGGAGAGGTCTCTAATGGTTACGATAGCATGATTTCTTGTGTGACGGACCAAAGAGAGAGAAAATTCTTCAGAATTTCATCGTCAAACCCTCTAAACTTCTCAAAGAAATTCATCTAGTTTGCCCTTTTAAATATTTCCACCACTTGAGGATGTGCATGGAGTCTAGTGGAGTTAGTGGGCTCTTTTCTCATAAACCCTCCTGTCATACTGCTTGTACTTCTTTTGAAAAACCAAATATGGAGGTGGAGACAGACTTTTGAGTGAAATAGAAAAACAGAGGGGACAATGTTTTTTCTTTTTATGTATTTCTACCCTCTTAAAGACTCATTTTATCTTAAATTTGAGACCAACTCTTTCACATTTTTATATTCAACAGATGGCATTCATGAACCCTACCTCTTCAGACTAAAATTTGTGCCAAAAATCACGTTTCCTCCCTTAAAAATGACTCATTGCCCCTCCTGTAGAAGCCCGTTCTCCCTCCTGTAGATTTGCTATAGGTTCTCCTATAGAAAATGTTGAGAGAACAAATATGGAGGAAATCAATGGAGGATGGTGAATACAAGGCTATTGGGGCATAAGAAGGCTACTGTGTGGCTGAGTTTCGACAAGAAACTGAAGAAAAGGTGGTGAGAATGTGCGGGGAGGAGTGCTCATTACCTTTTTTGGCTATTTTCGATTATGAGTGCTGAGCTGGCAAGGTGTACAATGCCTAGATTAGGACCGTTGGTCCCCACCTACTTGGTCATCATGACCCCCCTCATAATCATCTCCTCATTACTGCATTAGAGTTAACTCTTCCTCCCACTACCTATCCTTCACATCTTTTGCTTGAGTTGACTATGCACACATGTGCGTGATATCTCGGTTAAGTGGAGTCAACTAAATGAAGGTGGCCAAGTTAACTGACCACCTTTCCCTCTTTCAATTTCAACCATCTCATTGCCTTCATATGATTCCTAATCACACAAATGCGAATAGAGGAGTGGCTTAGCTACTTACCTGTAATCCAAGTGTATTTGTTGCCATCGATTGTGAGGTGTTGTGGCTTTCTCTGCTGCATGCCTTCATTTTCCTTCATGCGTGCTATCTCTGCTTGCTAACGTGTTGTTGTGTGTTTTTCTGCAGGTTCTTATTTTATTGGAGTTGAGCTGCATGTGCCTATTCAACCTTGAGACGTGCTGTCCCTTGCTACTAGTGTTGGACTTCTATGGGATCAACTATGACAGGAATTCGTACAGGAGCTGCTATAGCTACTTCTCCCCTTGAAACTTCAGCTATTTCCCTATGCTTGGAGCTCAAGAATGATGCCAGAGGTGGAGATGAATGATGGAGGGATAGTAGGTAAGCTTCAGGTAAATTTAATGGTGCCTTTTCCTTCCATTTTTTTTTTCAAATCTAAAAAATTGTTTTTCAATGTTTTTTCTTGGAAAGGAAAGAAAATAATAATAATAATGACGCTTGGAGTGTGATGCAAGCTTGGAAATGATGGAAAGGAGGTTTGAAGATGGTAAGAGGGATTATAGGTTCCTCATGAAGCTTTTCTTGTCCCTCAAACTGCCTCCCGTAGACACTTTTGGCTCTCTATAATTCCTATAGGAGCCTCTTGTAGAAAAAACAATTTTGGAAGAAGAGGTACAGTGGGGTGAAAGAGATGCAAAAAATGATGGAAGAAGGTGTGGAGAAGATGCGTTGGATGCTGGTATGAATGTTAGGGTCCCCTTGGCACCTTCTTCTACTTCCTATAGTCCTCCTACAAACCTGTAATGCAATAATTTTTTTTTTTGAAAACAACTAGGGTGCCTCAGAGAGGTTTTCACCTTAATTGCCTGCCCTGGGTGCCTCCAAGGGAGGTTTTCACCCAGGGATCTTATTCTTTTCCCTTTTCTGTTTTTGACATCATTGGGCCGCCTCAAAAGAGGTTTTCTACCCAATGATGGGACTCAAGCACCTCATGGAGGTTTTCACTTGAGTCCTTATTTTTTATCTTTTTTACTCAGTGAGTGGGTGAAGTGGAAGCTAAGATATGCTCCACTACCATCACTATTTTATTCAAATCTTCAATAAACTCTCTCTTGGAGAGGGGTTTCTTGTAGACTTTTAACTAATGTCCATTGAAAAGTATGGGGATGGCTTCATCATCAACGGTTATGATTAGAACTAAACCGTTGTCATTACATTTCTCCATAGTGTATGGTCCCAGCCATCTTGTCCTCAGCTTGCCTTTGAAATCCTTGTATCTTAAAGCATAGAGTAGTGCCTGATATCCCTCTTGGAATTGCTTCTCCCTGATATTTTTTTTATGCCATATCTTTCTCTGAAGTTGAACTACCTCTGTATGGAGAAGGGCTTGCAATCTGTATTCATCGAATCCATTTAGCTGAAGTAATCTCTCATTCTGTGCATGACTGAGGTCTAGGTCCAGCTGAGCTGCTATCCTTAGGGTATTGAATTCAAACTCTATTGACAGCAAATCCTTCTTCCCATAGACCAGTTCATAGGGTGTGAACCCAGTGGTGGTCTTTCATGTTGTGTTGTATGCCCAAGTGGCCTCAACTAATCTATCTGCCCAATATTTTCTGCTACTGCTCACTACCTTGGTTAGGATCCCTTCGAATGCTCTATTAGTGACCTCCAGTTGCCCATTGGCTTGTGGATGGTAAGGGGTGGAAGTCCTGTGCTTGATCTTATGATGTGTGAGCAGGTCTTCAATTAGGTTGGAAGTGAACTGACTGCCTTGGTCTGTGACTAACTCTCTTGGATACCCGAACTTGTAGAATATGTTTTCCCTCAAAAAATCAGCTACTTTTTCCTTTGTTTCTTCTTTTATTTCTTTTGTCTCCGCCCACTTTGTCAGGTAGTTGGTACACACAATGATTTACTGCTTCTGCTTTGAAGGTGGGTTGATAGGCCCCACAAAGTCCATGCCCCACTTCTCAAATGGCTCAAAGGATGCTTGAGGTTGCATGGGAATTTCATCCTTTGGAGTGGGTTTCCCCATCCTCTGACACTGATCACACTGGCTCATGTATCTCCTCACATCCTGATGACAAATTGGCTAGTAGTAGCCTTCTTGCAATATCTTGAAGGCAGTTCTTTTTGCTGCAAAATGACCTCCACAAGGCCCATCATGATAGGTCAGGAGGATGTCAAAGACTTCCTCCTCCCTGACACATCTTCTAAAGATCTGATCTAGGCCAAGTTTGAAGAGATTGCCTCCAATCCAGGTGAAAGGGGTGCTTTTCCTTACTATCTTTCCCTTCTCTTTTGAGGATAGGTGTAGTGGGAACTATGTTGAAACCAAGTAGTTTGCTATATCAGCAAACCATGGAGAGAGTACTGATATAGAAAATAGGTGTTCATCTAGCATTTGGTCATCCATCATTCCTTCTTCACCTGCAAGCGAGTTTACTCTAGACAAAAAGTCAGCAACAACATTCTCTTTACCAAGCTTATCATTAATGGTCAGATCAAACTGCTGCAGTAAAAAAAACCATCTAATAATGTGAGCATTTACATCTGGTTTGTTCATTAAATATCTAATTGCAGCATGATTAGTGTGCACAAAGGTTTGATAGCCTGTGATATAATGTCTTAATTTGTTTAAGGAATGCACGACAGCTAGGAGTTCCTTCTCAGTCACTATATAGTTTAACTCTACCTTTGACAAGTTTTTTCTTTTAAATTATATGGCATAAGGTAACTTTTCAACAATTTTTCCTAAGGCTGCTCCTATTTCTTGGTTCGAGGCATTTGTCTGAATGTGAAAGGGTAGGGCCCAGTTTGGGCCTTTGAGAATTGGGGCAGTCACTAGCTTGCTCTTCAAGGTGTCTAAGGCTTCTTGACAGTTTTCTGACCAAACAAAGGAGAGGCTAACTTGTTGAAGTCTTTAATGAATCTCCTGTAATATCTAGCTAAGCCTAGGAAGCTTCTAACATCTCTCACCTTTTGAGGAGGTGGGACCCTTTAGATGATGGAAATTTTGTTGGGGTCCACCTGCAGTCCTTGTTGAGATATTGCATGACCTAGCACGGTCTCTTTAGTCATAAAAAATTCACATTTTTCTAGACTGAGGTATAGGTTCATCTCAGTACACTTATCTAGAACTTTTCCCAGGTTAGATAAAGCTTCCTGAAAGTCAGAGCCATAAGGAGTAAAATCATCCATGTATATTTCTACTGCATCATGAACTAGTTCAGAAAATATACTCAATACCACTCTTTGGAAAGTGGCTGGAGCGTTGCACAAACCAAAAGGAAGGACCCAGTATGCAAAGGTACCCCAAGGACAAGTGAAAGTGGTCTTATCTTGGTCTTCCGGGTTGATTTGAATATGATTATACCCATTAAACCCATCTAGAAAGGAGAAAATTATTTTCCTTGCCAGACCGTCTAACACTTGATCTATGAAAGGTAAAGGAGAATGGTCCTTTTTAGTGGCTTTGTTCAATTCCTGATAGTCGACACAGATTCTCCACTTACCATTTTTCTTTGGCACTAGCACCAAAGGAGAGACCCATTCACTGTCAGAGATAGAATAAATGAATCCTGCATCAAGCAATTTCTGTAGTTCTTCCTTAACAATATCTTTAAGTGCTGGGTTCATCCTCCTTTGAGGCTACTTGACTGGCTTGCAATCTTCCTTGATGTATATATGATGAGTACATACTGAAGAGTGCACCCCCTTCATCTCCTTATAACTCCAGGCAAAGGCATCTAGATGTTTTTTTAGTGTGTTGCATATCTCCTTCTCTTGGGAAGTAGATAGGGATGGATTGATTTTTAATGTTCTTTCTGGGCAAAACTCTATATTTTTAACATAGAGAGAAGTGGATTCAGCCACACAGAGATCAATTGAGGGTTTTTTTTGGGTTTCTCTTACTATGTCTTCTAATGGTGATACACTGGGAGGTGGATTCTGAATCAAATTTTCAATCATATCATCCTTATCTTGCGGTTGCCCCCCATGGCGATTTCTAATATACAAAGTGGTGTAGAATAAACTTCATCCTCATCCTCCTCCTCCAACCAAAGAGGTAGATCATGTTCTAGCAAAGTTTGGGAAGGAGGATATAGGATTAGCTGCTTGGACATGTGCTCATTCTTTATGGTCATGTTCCTAGCTCAACAGCTGATGTAGACATCAGCTGTAGCCAACCAGGGTCTTCTCAGAATGAGAGGATACCCTGTGAGATTTTCCTTTGGCTAGAGAACTAATAAATCAGTAGGGTACTCCCAAGAATCAATAGAGACCATCACATCTTCCACAATCCCCTCAGGGGTCACTTTGGAGCGGTCTGCTAGCTGTAGCACTATCATGGTCTTCCTCAAGGAGCCTTGGAGGTTAAGTTTTAGCATTGTGTCCTTTGTCATCACATTAATGGTAGCTCCCAGATTAGTCAAGGTATATGGGACCATTGTGCCATTGATGTGGACATCAACTACTGGACTTCTAGGGTCTAGATATTTTGGATAGATTATCTACCCCAACATCAAGTTGAACAATTATCCTATGACATTGATGGTTGGGGTATCTCTCTTGCACCTTCCTGGATGCTTAAAGCACTTCTCTTTGATCAAACTATTGTAGATAGGCACATCTTTTATGGCTTAGAGAAGTGATATCTTCACACATAAATGTTTCAATTCTCCCATGAGTTTAGTCTCTTCTGGGGTACGCTAGATTATCATGGATTGTCTCTTAGGAAAGGGTGGATTTTCTTTAGGTTCACTTTCCTCTTTATCTTCCTGAACCTCCCTGGGTGGAGGCTGGCTATCTGGGAGAACTTTCCTAGATCTCAAGTTAATTTCTTGAATCTCCATAGCATAAGTTGGGCATGATGGTTCCCCACTACACACATGTTGAGCATGTCTATTGTTCGAGTTCAGATTTGGCTTGGCAGGCATTTGGGGTTGCCTTGGTGGAGTAGAAGGTAACAGTTGTGGTTGGGTAGGTGGTGGAGGTAGAAGAGTAGGAAGAGAGTTGTATTGGGGCCTCCACCCCTGATGAGATGCATTTCATCGAGGTTGCAGCTCAGCATAGGATTGAAATGAATGGGTGGTTGGTTGGGCATGATATTGAGATGTGAAGGACCAAGGAGGAGGCATGGACTAGGAAGGATGAGCAAGCAGGCCCCAAGAAGGTATGGAGGTGACTTGGTTGGGGTTGTAGTATCCCTGAGATGTCCCTTGTATCCCCTACTGGTATGGTCTAGGTCCATGTGGCCTCCTTTGGTTTATGTAATAGATCTGTTCAGTGACTCCTTCAGCCTCTTGGTATACAGCTTTAAGTCTGAGCAAGGAAGAGCACTTATCTATAGAATGATCTTCTTCAGAGATTGAAAAAACCTCTATAGAGTTCAATGGGCATTCATTCCTAGGATGCCTCCTGGTGCATCTAGGGAAAAAAATGGCCAAAGCCCTCTTTACTTCATTTTTTTTCATTTGATATGTAAGGTATCCATTTTCATGGTAAGGGTCTATAGCATCTCACTCTTGAAGTCTTCCAGCATGTTTCCAATTTCACCTTTAATGGATGAATTGGAAGAAGAGGTATTGGCTATCGGTTGACTCCCCCTACCTTTCTTTCAGGATGCTCTAGAATGGTTTCTAAAAATAGTCTTTATGTCCTCATAGGATAGTTGGTAGATGTCTTGCCTGGCTAGTAGATGGACGGTGTATAAAAGGTCTTCACGAATTCCCCTAAGTAGGACCAACTTCAGAGATTCAGGGTCAAGTGTACACCTAGCCCTTTTGTAACTAAGCTAGAACCTCTCTTCATAGTCTTCCAGGGACTCATCACTTCCTATGGTCATTCAGAAGATTTCTTCTTTAGTATCTTTTGAACTACAATAGTCTCGATACTTATTGTTAAAGGCCTACTGCATCTGAGCCCAAGTTGTGATGCTATTGCCAGGTAATCCCATGAACCAGCATAATGCTGCATCATTGAGAGTAGAAGGGAACAATTTCAACTTTTGTTCATCTTTTGCATAGTCATAAGTTCAACAAATGATAGAAAACTCGAAAAAGAAGGTGTCAGGATCTTCTGTAGTCAAAAGATGGAAGTAAAGTAGGCCTGAAGGACTTATATTCTTCATTTTGCTGTCCCCATTGGTCTCTTGAATGGGGAAGGTACCCTCTATTATCTCTCCATTTCCCCTAGCATTTTTGTTTTCAGCCATTAGCTCTAGAGGAATGTTTTCTTCTTCTTCTTCCCCTATAGGTTCTTCAAATATGTCTGGATGTTCTCCTAAGGTTTCTACTTGATTGTAGCCACCGAAGAAGAGAGAAGGTTGGCTATGTGAAGCAGTGGGGGTGTCGAGCAAAAATTTTCCTAAGTTATCTCTACTCCTACGAGGCATGAAAGGAAATATTTTTGGTTGGTTTTTTGTTTCTTTTTCCCCACACTGAAAGTACCTATAGAAACTAAAATTGTGATTCAACAAAAAAAATTGCAACTAGCTGAAATGAACTTGCTGAATGGAAATTTACAAAATTGAAAAGGAAAGCAAGGAAATTTAGAACTAAAAGAAAAGAAATGACTAGTCTACTTTTGCCAAAATAATCTATTAGCAGAATGTTGCAATAGGAAATAGAAGAAAGTAGTAATCACAGAATACTTTGATGCTTCTCTGCCAATGATGCCAAAAAGTGGTGAGAGCCAGTATTGTAGCAATAATGCTACAACTCCTGGGCTACCAACTTTACTTTTATCAACCCGGTAGTCCGTAGAAAACTTAGAAGCGTCGTTGCTATATTCACAAGTACTAGTTCTCACTGTAGGTTGCCACTTGGTCAACCGACGCGAGATCACTAGGAGCTCAAGCCAACTTCTATAGATTTCAAAACAAGCTCTATGTGTGATGAAAGGAAATAAAGATTACTCTACAGACGTTATTCTGACTGCAGAAAGGAGAAAGACTGGAATGTAAAGCAAAACCTAGTAAACCCTAATTAACAAGCTAATTCTACTTTTGCCAAAAACACTATGAAAACCATGAAAGAAATGCCATTACCTTACTCAAGGAAGTAAAAAACATCTAACCATGTTATTTCTGGAAGTAAATAAGCAAAAAACATATTTTTGGATTTTTATGTGAATTTAACATGCATCTAATTTATTGTGTGTGAGTGTGGCAGCGAACAGGTGGCGTTAGAGGGCGGTTTTGGAGCTTGGGAGGATGTAGGATGGTGTGGATGGGTCCTAGGAGGGCTTAGGTGGCATTTTGTATGCTTTTCCCACATTCTACCTTCAAAATAAAGCCTACAGGAAAAACTATAGTAGGACACAGGAAAACTACAGGAAGAAAACAAGGAAACTACAGGAGGCCTACAGGAGGAGGCTAATAGCAATTTTTTCTGTTTTGAGAGTGTGAGAATGGGTGGAAAAGTTGGATGAAGGTTGGAATGAGGTGTTAGTGTGCCTAAGGTATACCATGAATCACCAGGAGAGAGAAATATTATTGGGTTTGCTCAAGGAGAGAGGAAGAAGTTCTATGAAAAATGAAGAAAACGAGGGCAGAATTGAGGTGAGGTTTGGGAGAGCTATAGGGCATGGATCAAAGGGA
Organism: Pinus taeda; assembly: GCA_000404065.3. Classification (NCBI taxonomy): domain Eukaryota; kingdom Viridiplantae; phylum Streptophyta; class Pinopsida; order Pinales; family Pinaceae; genus Pinus; species Pinus taeda. The sequence goes on along the minus strand of APFE030060310.1, from coordinate 54,823 downwards.
GGGTGTGATTTCTAATAAGTTGGCCTACTATTGGAAGAGATCTGTTGCATAGAAATTGACAGTCAACCAAGAAAATCAAGCAACCAATGAAATGAGTGCATCCTAGGAAAAACAGAGTTTTGCATTAAAATGGCCTATACTATGATGTGTAGAAGGAAATTCTAGGAAATTATATAAGAAAGGAAAGAATGCAAAAGCAATATTGCAAATCAGAAGTGAACATGATAAAGAAGATCTAAAGCAAAGCAAAACTGCACTATCAACCTACTAAAGAGCTACAAACACTAGAAGTCTTAGGAATGAGGAAAATCTGTGTTTTTGGGGCAGGAAGAGAGTCTTTTCCTCAAATCATGGTCCCAGAGGGAGGAAGAGAGGCCAAGGCACCGTTTCTATACTTTTTAATCTTCTTTCATCACTACTTAACCTGCTACAGAAAGCACAAACAGAAGCAAGCTACTAAATCATCAAAAACAACCTATTCTTAACCATAAGAGAAATACATCTAACATCAAACTAATCTACAAACTGAAGTAAAGCATAAAAATACAAGTAAAAAGAAGCTTGGATACTTGGATTGGGCCCTAACCCAAGAGCTTCAGCCCTCTGAGGTAACTCAGTGCTAGCTCAGAAAGGATTACATCTTAATTATCAAAAAATAGCAAGATTACATAAAATTGTCATAAAATAGTAAGCTCGAAATTTCAATAGAGTTTACACAAGAAAAAAAGTCGACCATAGTGAGGCCTTAGGCCTTTCTACTTATACATCTGAAGCTACTAACAACTTCCTTAAACTTAGGGAGGCTTGCCTCCCAAAATTCGAGATAACTATCAATCATCTTCCACTTGCTCGGCTGCCTTCTAGTGCATGATTTGGCTGCTTGTACTTTGAGCTAGATGAAGGGGAATTCAAAGTGAGGAGAAATAAATGAAGGGGATTCCCTCCTATAAGTCCTCTCCTCTGTCTACTTCAAGTTATTGTTGCATTTTGACCACTAGATCCTTGAATTTGACCCCGATATCCATCAATAATCTGCATTAAATACATGTTAGACCATATGGCATAATAGCTAACTCAACTCACCCTATAAGCATAAATATAATCAGAAAATCATACAATAAGCTAAGAGAATGGTTGATTTGACTAGGTTAGGAGGTCAAATGAGCCCATATAATTACCCATTTATGAGGCTTATCAAGAGTAACCCAAAAAAACCCATCCATTTATTCCTAACCTAATATACAAATGGTGTAAATTACATAGAGTGGAATGATGTATATCCAAAATCAGGGAAAACATAAAACATATATCCTTTGCATACACAAATGTAGTGCTAAATTAAAATTCCTATACTTTGGGATTGGTAGAAATGAAAAATATTTTCAAAGGGGATGTTAATGAATGACGCAAGTAGAAGCATTTGTTATCCAACATATCCAGTGGAATTTAAAAAAAATAACAGTATCTTATCAAGAAATAGTGCAAATTATGACACCAACACCATGCAAAACATGTCGATATGCCACCATGCAAAACTTACCAATATGATTAGTGATATGCCATTTATGTTGTATATTCTCCTATAATACCTCAAAAATGTCATCCACAAATTTGTAGCAATTTATTTGAATGCCCTCTCTCATGAGAGATTTCAACATTTGATTTGCTACTTTAGAATGTATGATGATCATTAAAAATGGGTTTGTTAAAAGAACCTTCCTCACCTATACTACCACTATATTATCTCCCTTGTCACAATTTATCAACCTCCTGAAAGCTCAAGCCTTTCATCTAAAGAACAGAAGAGAGGATAAAAAGGTATGCAGCGCCAACAATAATGACAAATATTGTAAATATTTTGGATGTTCCCAACACATCAATAAAAGAGAGGAATATATCTGAAACAATCAAATTAAATATCCAACAAATTTTTGTAGCAATGCCTCCACACATACTTGTATATTTTGAAGGATAAATTTCGGAATTGATTGTCCATGGAACTGGTCCCATGCTAGTTGAATAGAAAAATATATATAAAGCCAAACCATGAAGAAGAAGCCAACCATAGCTAATTGGACCCACATCATTGTACCAAGAGTGAAAATCATGGGAATAATATTTATCGGGTGTTAGCCTTTTTATTAATGAGGTTTGAAGGCATTATTTCTGCCACAGCCCCCAATACGGCAACCAACATTATCCTTTTTTGAACATGACATATGGGTTGGGCAAATCCAAGCAAAAATGGGACCCTGGTAGTGAAGGCCTTGTACTCCGTTGAACTGAACAGTAAACCAAGGCCTTATTGGATATATAGAGCTCATAAAATAATGAATTTTGAACCCTATATTCTCTTTAAAGCCCTATCACTTACAACAATACCTGTGTTAAGAAGGCTTGAAATTCAAAATATTTATGGACAACATTGCCTCTTTTAATTAATGTGATTCATGCCCTCTGCAAGGAAGTAAAAATGTAGAAGGAGGCTACTGATCGATTAAGAAACATGCAATCATGGGATTTCTCTCCCAATGTTATTACATATAATACACTCATTGATGGTCACTACAAGAAGGGTATAACTAGAAAAACGTATAAAGAAAAATAGCTTCTTAACGAAATCTTGAAAAAGGGATTATTTCCTACCCTGGTTACCTGCAATACTCTCATTGACGGTTGCTACAAGGAAGGAGATGGCATTGTTGCCTTCAAGATGCTTGAGAAAATGAAGGAAAATGGCATTTTTCCTAATGTTTTTAGTTATAATTCACTAATCTATGGACTGTGCAATGAGGATAAGACCGAAGAAGCTTTTAACATGCAAGGTGAAATGCAAGAAAAAGGTGTGGTACCTAGCATTATTACTTACAATGCACTCATTAATGTACTTTGGAAAAATGGGAAAATGATAAAGGGGGAAGAACTCTTAGATGAAATCATGAGAAAAGGTTTGGTTCCCAGCTCTGTCATATATAACACACAAATTGATGGATAATGAAAAAAAGGTGAAATTCAAGAGGTTTTTCAATTGATAGAAAGTATGATTAAGGAAAATATTAATGCCAATGTATCCACATACAATTCCTTCATGAATGGATTTTGCAAGATAAGAAATATGAAAGAGATTGAGAAACTCCTTAATGAATTGGAATAGAAAAATGTCATTGTTGATGTTATTACATATAATATATTGATAACTTCCTTGTGCCAGCAAGGAAGAAGCCCAAAGGCTAACAAGATCTTGAATGAGATATTGGAAGTTGAGCCAAATCCAAACTATGTGACCTATAATACATTGCAACATATAATGTATTCATCAAGGGGTTGTTTAGAAAGGGAAAAATGTAGGATGCTAGTGAACTTTTGAATGAGATGTTGGAGAAGGGTATGACCCCTAATCACGTTGCCTACAATGTAGTTTGGGAAGAAATGATTAAGAAAGGTTTTGTTCCTGAAATTGAAGGGAATTTTACTTGATATTGTCTTTAACATCATAGAAAACAATTGAGGTTCTTGCTGTTAGTGTAATATGAGGCATGCGTGCAGTTTCTCTGTGACTGCGGATTTATGAGGTAACTATTTCAATGGGCTTTGAGGGAACTTCAATGCATCTAATGAAAACAAGAACTAGATTCTTAGTGAACAAAAATGATGAAAGGGAAGATTTTGGCTTTAAATGGTATGATGTCACATACAGGGAAACTCTGTTTTGGTAGATTGTAGGGCGATGTTGTAAAATAACTTAGATACGATGTTTTGGTAGTTATTTCCAAGAAACTCTTCGAGGGAATTTTTCTATTTTGAGTTTCCCCTTAATGTTTCTTCCATGTCATGTGTAAAATGTTTATTTTTCAAGGTCCTTCCCCATAAAAGAATCAACAAATGGCTATGCTGACTTGTTTTTTTCATTAGGATAACTTCTTATCTATAATTGTTTTTTATTATATTTAATAAAATTACCCTCTCAAGTATTTTATTTTGAAAACTAATTTGGATGTTTATGTTATATCGAGGATGCAGGGTTTCGAAGGTTGAAGACAGTGGTGGAGATCTTGAGGAAGGAAAAAAACACTGAGACACTTTGTTGAAGGTTGAAGTTTGAAGGAAGTTTCCAATGATTTTTTTTTGAAGAAATATATGTGAAATTCTTTAAGATTTTTTAGCAGCCCCATGGAGGATAGCGGACACAATGAACAACAACTCTTAAGTTTGGTATTTTATTTTGGGTGATGGAATTCTCTTTTTAGCATTGGGGTTTTACAAACTTTGTCTCATTTGTAGGTGATCTATGTCTAAGGCCTGGAGAATATTTTTTCTTGTGTTGATCTGAAATTTGTGACAAACAAATTGTAGATACGTCCTTAAATGGAAGTGGATAGTTTATGATTTTATGAGGAAAAAAAGGGCTGCGACCCAATGAATCCTTTTGGGAAATTAGAATCTTGGGTTCTTTCTCTTTTGCTTGGATTTGGTTTCGCTGGTATTTTCTTTTCTCTTGTAGGTTAAATATATTTGCTCCAAGGGTTTAATAGTGGGTCTCTGAAATCATTTTTTCAATAGAGCATAACCTTGGAGCTCAACCAAAGAATTTGTAAACTATATTATTGAATTTAGCTAGATTATTATGTAGTGATTGCAATCTCTGATCTGAATCAAAGTTGAAGTGTCTATTTGTGATGCGACCTCGTTGGAGGCACAATTATCGAGATTTGAATCATTGCTAAAAATTTCTTGGTTCAGTTGATCTAAATTATGTGATCTTTGAAGAAATTTTGGCATTTGAACAAAGTAATTTTGCTCCAGCCCTGTGCAAGAAGCTAACAAAAGATTAGGCCTATTGTTTGTAGCTTTCCAACATCTTATATGAAGTACAAATCTTCCTAAAATATCTCGATCGTGTGGCCTCTATTCCATTCAGACACTTGTATTACACCTTTCATTAGATCCTTGACATTTGACAAGACCTTTGTCTACACCCTAATGGAGGTTTGAGAGGAGGATCAAATTCATTTTAACATCTAGTATATAAGTAAGAGTGTTACCAATTCTAGTTTTTAGTTGTTAACTATTGTAAAGAGTTTGTGTTGATGGGTCATGATGGGATTTCTTAGTGGACTACAAATTGTTGTTGATTGTGTGACAATCACCTCTATATGACTTGATGACTGTGTTTGAGTGTACATAACTATAGCATCACTCCTTGTTACTCTATAATTTGTTTTTTATAGTGTTACTAAAATTATTGTATTTTGAACTATGTACATGCTTAAACTTGTATGGATTTGATGGTGATTTCTAGAGTATGGTACTCAAATGAGACTTTATGCTTCCTGTGATAAAATGTTTAAATATCGGCATGAGGAATGCAACTATTTGAGAGATTTTCACACAATAGAAGCAAATATTTAATGCCATATTTGGAAGAAAGATAGATCTTGTAGACATGTCTTAATGCCAGAACCCTTAAACTTACTTATCACCCTTATGAGAAGACTTGGTGGAACTTTGCTGTATAGAAACATTATATGGGTTGAAGATGATAAGAATGACAATGATCATGTGTGTAAGAGACTTGAGACAAATATTATGACATTGTCCTTTTTTGAGAACATAACACCACTATAACCTTGATCATCATATGACAGTGAACTTAATAGATTCAACAATAATCTCTTGTGAGTAATGTGTGTGTGAGGATGCAATTTGACTTATGACAATTGATAGATATGAATGCAACGAGGATAAGACTGAAGAATATTTTAACCTACATGGTGAAATGAAAGAAAAAGGTGTGGTACCTAGCATTATTACTTTGAATGCACTCATTAATATACTTTGCAAATATGGGAAACCAATAAAAGGGGATGAACTCTTAGATGAAATCACAAGAAAAGTTTTGGTTCCCAACCTTGTCACATACAACAAACTAATTTATGGATAATGAAAAAAAAGTGAAATGCGAGAGGCTTTTCGGTTGTTGGAATGTATGATTAAGAAAGGTATTCACACTAGTGTCTCCACATATAATTCCCTCATGAATGGATTTTGCAAGAGAAGAAATATGAAAGAGATTGATAAACTCCTTGATGAAATGGCAAAGAAAATTGTCAAAGTTGATATTATTAAATATAATATATTGATAAGTTCCTTGTGCCAGCGAGGAACAACCCCAAAGGCTAAAAATATCTTGAATGAGATGTTGGAAGTTGGGCCAGCTCCAAACTACATGACATATAATACTTTGATGAATGGATTTTGTGAGGAAGGTGATATTAAGTCGGCTTTGAAACTATGCAAGGAAATGGAGAAAAGAGGTCGATGGACTAACATTGCCACATATAATGTACTCATTAAGGGGTTGTGCAGAAAGGAAAAAATGAAGGATATTGATGAAATTTTGAATGAGATGCTGGAGAAGGATATGACACCTAATCAAATCACCTACAATGTAGTTCAAGAAGAAATGATTGAGAAAGGTTTTGTTCCTGACATTGAACAAAATTTTACTTGATATTGTCTTTAACAACATAGAAAATAATTGAGGTTCTTGATGTTAATGTAACTTGAGGCATGCGTGCAGTTTCTCTATGACTATGCACTTACGAGGTAACTATTTCAATGGGCTTTGAAGGAACTTCAATGCAGCCAATGAAAACAAGAACTAGATTCTCAGTGAACAACAATGATGAAAGGGAATATTTTGGATTTAAATGGTACAATTTCACATATAGGGAAACTCTATTTTGGTAGATTGCAAGGTGATTATTGGCTTGATGGGGCCTGACCGAGGTTCAATGTTAGTTGTACCAACCAAAAAATCCCTAATTGATGGCCATTTCGGCAACAACCCGCATAGCACAGGTTGCATTCTCACCCTAAGCATTAATAGGGGATGACATAAGCATATTTTTGCATCTAATGGTCAGTCTGTTGGGTTCCTGTAGCTTCTAGGTCTTCCTCTAGTCTTTGTGAACCTTAACCCTTAAAACATAAATGATTGCAGTAACGCATTAAAACATAATACCTTCATGAAATGTCGTAATCATTCATAATCATAAGTAAAAATGTATATCTTCTACTCTCACACATTAATTAAACATTACTTCAGATAAATTCAAAATATCAGAGTGAATACACAAAAGTTTCATAAGTAAATATAAATGCATTGATACCTAAGTAGAGCTTCAAAATAATATTTTATTCATATAACCCTTCAGTTACAGACTCTTGTTCTTGCGTACTTAGCTACAGGGGTCTACACACTCAGCCTGCAGACTTACCAAGGTCTCCACACACTTAGCAATAGGAGCCTTCACCTTTTCCTAAGTATTGGAAACATACTTCCCTCCCTTAGCTTACTTTCTCATACAATGATCTTCTATATTAAGTTACCTCCTAGACTTGCTATGACTCTTCCACTTATAGCCTTTCAATTTACAATACCATGGTCCACGGACAATGGGTGGGTCTCAAAACCTTCTTAACACCTAACAACCTAAGGGACTAAAGCCCCTTTGAATATTACTTTCTTCGTAATCCACTTCTAGAAATTGCAGAGACTTTACATCTTTACAAAAGGAAATACAAAATTTAACCCTAGGGACCCCATCCCAATAGGCCCCCAACACAATTTGGTGACTCGTCCTTGAGTAACTCAGCTAGCACTTCAATCTTTTATTGGAGTTCACAAAACTCCAATTTTGAAATTTGCATATTAGTTGTGCCCTTCGTTGCTTCCTTCCGTACCTCCTCGACCAAGTTCTCTGTATTGGGGCCTTCCACTGTGAGGCCCATGGTCCTCTGAGTTTGATGCATCGCCTTAATCTTGCTCTACATTGATAGAGTTAATTGGTTGGCCTCCTCTATCCAAGTTTGTGTTCATGCCATAAGAATAGCCTCTCTCCAGTGCATCTCCTCAATTTCATTCTGAAGTTGCTTCCCTTCTTGTAGTTTGGCGAACTACTATACTAGCACCAAATTGCATGCAGTTGATCTAATCTTATCGAACTACCACTATTTTTCTCTAAGGTGTGTGCCATTATTCTATAGAGTGGGGTCCTCCTATAGATATTTCCATAGCTCCATAACTTTCTCAAACAACTCCGTTTAGTCCTTGACTGTTGCATCAAGTGTGGCCATTCCCTCCTTTATAGCGGCTTCACATTGCTGTCGAACCTTTGGTGGAGTTGTCGGCTATAGCTTCATTTGCAGCTCCAAAATCTATAGTTGTAATTCAAAGAGGACTCGACCTATTTCATTTTTGGACTCCTTGACTGCGGAAACTAGCTTCTTGATCTTTGCTGTTAATGCTGCATCAACTGCGTGTTAAGTTTAGGAAGCTCATTACATGCCTATGTAATTTCTACTTCTAAGTGTCGTGTGCACATAGTAATCTCTTCCTTTTTCTTTAGATCTTTTGCCTTTATTTAAAGATCTACGTGTTGTTTCTTTTGACTTCATTAATCACCAGTAGTGTGTGTTTCTTCCTGACCTTGAGTTCATTCGATACTCATTGGTATAACTCATGCAGGGTTTTGATAGGGAGTGTTGCAAGGTTGATGCCTAGACTCCCGATCTGTGAAATCTAGGTGTTGACCTCTTCCGAATTGGTGCATAGGGTCCTGTGAGGAAACTAAATCACATGGAGATCCAAAGCCTGATCCATGTCCAATGTTGTCACACTTGCTTGATGCAGACTCGCCTAAATCCCACTCACTTGACCTAGGCTCACTTGTAGTCAGCGTACATGGATCTGAAGGTCGCGCAGATCCTTCTATACATTTCCTAGTGCCTGCTGGTACCGCTACTCAAAGTAGGTCCAGAGTTCTGTTATATTGTTCCGTACCTTATCGCAAATTCCATCTAAGTACCCTTTAGTGAGGACTAATGGATCCACCTAGGAGAATCTAGTCGACTTCTACTTCTTCCATGACCTTAAGGTTGTCTGCTTTGTTATTTTTATGACCACAAAGGGGGTTCCCTGCTCCATGCCTCGCCTCCTTCTTCCTTGGACCCTTCTTGGTCTTGTGCATGCTAAGAGTCGGACTCCTCAACCTCAATTATGGTCTCTTGTGCCGCTTGTTCTTTGTTAATAGTTGTCTTGGTAGCAACTTCCTTAGTAGTAGCTTCCTTAGCTACATCTTACTTAGCTATAGCCTCTTTCCATTGCACAACTTTCTCCCGAGTTGCAACCTTCTGGGCTTCCTTTTGCGTGTCTGCTCCTGATGTCTGCAGGGTGGCACCTATTTTTGCCTTGCTCGTTCATGTGCCTAGATTAGATGGGTAAAGCCACTCTCTTAGCCATTTACCTATAACCTCTATGACGTTTGCTTCACCAAAAATATAAGGAAACTTGTGTCATAGCTTCTTCAGATCCATTCTAGCGTGAATGGATACATTATGAAAATTAACCTTGAAGTTGGCATAAGGCTCATACTACTCATATAAGGTAGTCAACATGTGCAGATCCATCTCCATTAGCACCCAGAACATCTTGGTCTTTGTGACCTGCGCAAGGTCCTTCATTGCCCATAGTGAAGCGAACTTCGTTACATCCTAGAGGTTAGGTTCTTAGGGAGGAAAATAGTTGTCCTCCAGCATCCTCCATGTGACTAATGCAATCAAAAGTAGTAACCAAGAATAATGAAATGCCTTTCCCTCATCCTGGGCATCTCGAAAATTCTCCAAAATCTCTTTGCATAGGCACTGAGCCTAGTTGTACTTGACTCTGGCACACTGTGCATCCAAAGAGATTACAAGCACTAGAACCTAGTCCATGCGACACTTTTGCATGATATTGCAGGCTAATATTTGTGTGGTTAACTACGCTACGGAGTCTGTAATGTAGTAGATGGAATATCTGTGTGACTTTTTAACTAACCCAAACTCACTCTTCCTCTGATTTGTGAGTTGCTTCTCCTTCGTTTTCCCACCAAATGCTTCTGCTGGATCCATACCTTGATCAGGCAGCAAAGTGATCCAGTGTATCAACATGTCAGTAATTGGGATGGGTTCTCCCAGCCAGAGACACCCATCATGCACTAAAATGAGCAACTGTTGGACACATATAGTGTTAATGATGGTCTGACTGAAGTGAGGCACCTAGAGCATGTTCAGGAGGCTTGTTTTCTCAACACCCGCAACCCACTTCATAGGTTCCAATCATGTCACCTTGATTTCCTCATAATATATTTTTGATAAGTATTTGGTTAGTGCAAGTTTCAGGAATATTTCATGATCTCCCAAGTCTTAATCCTCCATCTTGAGCATCGGAATCTAGCCCAACAATGCACCCTCAAACACCACCTTCTCCAGCAATAGTGGTGTCGAGAACATAAATTTGGCATTGTCCAGGTCCTTAGGCACCTTAGTTGTGCCCTTGAGCAGTGGGAGATACTTTGGGAGCTAAGTCGTAGGATCATCCTCCTCAGCATCCATCTCCTCAATGCCTCCTTGTAGTTCTTCTTCATCCAAATCGAGGGGCTCATGTGGATGATGTGCTTTGTCTATCTTCCCCTTCTAGCATATTTCCATAGGAATGTTTTGCAGTGATTACCTCACCAGAGCCTGTTATGGTTTCTTTTGTTTCTTGTCAGCTATAGAGGGCGTAGGCCTAGGAGACCTAGTGCCATAGTTGGAATTCCATAGGAACAAAGGGTGTTTCTTCGACTGAGAGTGCGGCTTCAAAGGGAACTGCTTCTATTACAAGGGGAGTGGCATTCATTCTCTCAAGGATGATCTCATAGTGTAAATCTGGCAAGTTTGTGAACTCCGACTGTGCTAGAATGTCCTCCCAACCCTTCTTAGACATACAACACTCGTCCTAGAAGAAACTTTTAAGGAAAAATTGTTGCAAGCAAAGTGTGCTAATGCGAGGCAATATGTTAGAATTATAGGCGAATTCAAATTTGGATCCAACTGCTCCCTCCAAATTTCTATCATTAATGCATCTTTGGAAGGATATTTCAAAATATTTGGCCCAGAAATGTGCCTTCACCACTCCTCCTAACATAAATTTTTCCATCCAATCATCTACAGTGAGTCAAACGACTACTTTTTTACTAGGTTGCGTGACACCAACCTTTGTGGTGCAGCTCCCCTTGGTGCCCCATTTTCTTCCATCACAGAGACCCTTGGCTTTCCCATTTTTCGGCAGTGTAGTTTATAGTCCCATACTTCCTTGCATCTGCTTGGAGTACTAAGACTATCCTGCCATCATATAGTCATTATGTCGGAGTGGGATCACTGTTGTACAACTTTAATCAAATTCCATTAACATTGCCTAGAAATAGTTCTCCATTCAGCTTCGCGAGCTGAACTGTGCCACCATATATAATTTATTTTACCACATAGGGTCCTAGCCAATGCATTTGAAACTTTCCAGGAAATTTTGTAAATTTATTATGATATAATAATACCAAATCATTAACCTGGAAGGTGCATTGGTTTATATGTCAACCATGCCATGCGTTTTAGCTCTCCTTTTGCACCTGTTGGTGAAATCTTGCTAAAAACCGATCCTCCTCTAATTCCATCAACTTCGTGAGGTGCTCCTCCATAGTATCACAATCAGCCATATCGGTCAGTGCTACAATCCACATACTCGGTATAATATATTCCATGGGCATCACAACCTCCTTCCCATAGACCAACCTCAAGGTGGTTTGGCTTATCAATTTTTTACAAGTGCTTCTCTACGCCCACAAGACCACTGGTATGTGCACACCAAAGTCATTTCGATTCATTTTACAAACCTTCTTAAAGAATTTTCTAAGATTTTATTAAAATCTTATACAATACCATTACCTTTAGGGTGGTGTGGCTTACTCTTCTCACGATAGACCTAGAATTTGTCAAGCATCATAGAAATCATTTCGTTTAAGAAGTGTCTGCCCCTATCACTCACTAGTATCTTACAGCAACCAAATCGGGACAAGATAAACTAGAAAATAAACTTTACAGTGGTAGTTGTGCTGCAATCCTTTATTGGCTACACTTCCACCCATTTCGTCAAGTATTCAGTTGTTGTAATACTATATCTTGCTCTAGTCTTTTTCCTTGTTGGCTGGACCAGACCCACAAAATCAATCGCCCACTTATCAAACACCTGAAAATTTATATGTGGATTTAAGAGAAATTCATTCCTTTGCGATGGTTTCCTTGTCCTTTGGAAAGCATCATACGCCCTACAATATGCTTTTGAATCCTTATGCATTGTTGGCCACCAAAGTACTGCATGCAAGACTTTCTGTGCGGCCGCTCTTCCTGCATAGTGTCCTCCTGCCACTACTCCATGTGCCTCTGCAAGGATTCTTGGTTAGTAAAAATCTAGGACATATTGGCATAGTATGTAATCAAAGCCCATTTTATATAATTATCCACCGATCACAGAAAAATCAGCTGTGTAAACCACCAACTCTTTCTTCTACTATGTAGAATATCCTTCTAGGGTTGTGCCAGTTGTCAAAAACTGGATTATATCCTCAAAGTGATCATTTGTGACTTGAACCACAAAGAGCTACACACAAGGCAACCCTTCTTCCAAATTGGTAGGCTCATCACTTGTCTCAATCCAAGATAGATGATCGGGATCATCATTCAATCATCCGAGATTCACAATCACCTCAAAACCATACTTCTAAAAGAGAAACAACCATTTGCAAATCCTCCCCCCAAACATAGTCTTATTGACCATGTATTTTAGGTAGAATGGTCTGTATACGTCTTGAAGTGCACACTTAAGAGATAGTGCCAAAATTTATGTAGTGCTTACACCATTTCCAGTCCTTCACGCTCTGTAGTCAAGTAGTTCTTCTCTGCCTTGACAATTTCCTACTTGCAAACATTATGTGATGATCAATATCGCCTTCACCTGGTTGGTTCAGCATCACACCTAGTGCAATACAAGAAGAATCCACATGAACATGGAACTCCTTTCCCCAATCCAGAAACACTAGAATGGGTGTGGTGACCATTTTCTCCTTTAGAATGTCTAAATTGTTCTAACACTCTTCATCCCAGCAGAATGTCAAGTCCTTCTTCAATAGTTTCTCCATTAGCTCAGTGACTTGTGCATATAGCTTGATAAACTTTCTATAATACTCTGTATGACCCAGTGTCATGTACAATTATTTAATGTTCTTCAGGGCCTCTAAATTCATAGTAACATCGATCTTTGTATGGTCTACCATAAATCCCTGCTTGCAAACCACATGACCCAGCAATATTCCATAAGGAACACAGAAGGTGCATTTTTTTAGATTCGGGGTGATCTGATGTTTGTGACAGGTATCCAAAATAAGGTGCAAACTTGCAGCGTGGTGCTTTACCATGCCAAATACATTCCAATCATCAAATTATACTTCTAAGAATTTATGGATATACTCCTTAAAGGCTCCAATTACTACCCTTGAGAAGATCGCAGGTGCACTCTTCAATCTAAATGGCATTATTGTGTACTGAAAACATCCCCATTCCATCATGAAGGTGATCTTGCTGTGATTCTCTGGCACGGTCTTGATCTAATGGTACCCTGAGAACCCATCAGTGAATGAGTAGGCTTCCTTCCGACCAACATTCTTTAGGACTTCATCTGCAAACGACATTGGAAACAGGTCATGGACGCATGCATCATTGAGCTTCCTCAGATCTACCGATATCTAGAGTTAATCCTATTGCTTCTTTTCTTAGACAACCATAGGACTTACCCAATCTGATTCCTCCATAGGGTCAATGATCCCAACCTCTAGAATTTTGTCCAACTCTTTGCACACCTTTTCCTTGTATTTGGGATTCAAATGGTAGGGTCACTATTTTACAAGCTTCACATCTAGATTCAAGGAAATATTCAACATGCCTAGGACCATTACTATCCTCTTTAGATTCGAGAACTTAGTGGGAAGAAATTCGTAGTATTCGTGCAACAGTTCCATGACCTTATCAACTCTATCCTCATCCCAATAGTCACCTATTTTCACAAACTTCAGCTGCATATCTAATCCAATGTTTACCTCTCTAGTATTCAAAGGCTCTGCTATGTCAGGAATCATCACTTTGGGTCCCTAAAACTTGTGTTGTCCCTCACAATCTTGAATTTTGAGGGTTATATTATCCCTCTTCTACGATCACATTATAACATTCCAGCGCATGGCACAGCTACGTATTCTAGTCTGGGTGAACCTATTCTACTGGTTCCTTAGGCATTCTAAAGGTTGCAACCTTAATTTAATGGAGTGACTCATCAATACATTCAAAACCATCCTCAAAGTTGGAGGTCAATAGGAAACGTTCCCTCTGGATAGCCCACTCAGTCGTCCCATGGAGCAGCTTAGTTTCCAGGTACCAATTCATCGAAATGGTATCCAAAGTGTGACAAAAGACGTGCACTCATTCAGGTTGAGGTTATTCTCCCCAATATTTAGTCCACTATGCCAAATGCTCATGCGTATCATCTTTCCCTGTGTATTTCTTTGTCATATGGGTATTGGCATAACTGAACCTCAGGTTCATCATTCGCCTATATTGTTTCCAATCAGTGAAGTTGTGCTTATGTGTACCCCATTAATGGGAAGGTGTAGTACGAAGCACCTGTTGGCTTAGGGAGTGCTGACTGAGGTTCAGATTTAGTTGTGCCAAACAAATCCCTACATTGCTGGCCCTTTCTGCATCAATCTGCGATGTGCGAGCTCAAGCCTCACCTGAAACACTATGGGGGGATATTGGAACCATGTTTGTGCACCCAAATATCAATGTGATGTCTTTTTGCAACTTATATATTCCTTCGTGTAGATTTTTAAGCCCTTATGGATAATCACTGTAACTTCTTTTAATCAGCTTCTAGACCTCTGTGAAGGTCTACGACTAGATTTTGCAGACCCTGAATAGGACAATTAGCTACTTACACGCACATTACATTACTCTTAGACCAGTATTTACTCAGATGTAACTAAGTGTTTGATAACTTTAACAGAAAGTGTTATGGTTTTTGCGTAATCACTTAACATTAATTTCGTTCAAATAATAAGATGGATCAAGTAAAATTGCCCATCAATACATCATTATTTTATAAATACATCATTCCATCATAGCATATATCACAATCATACATAACATAAGTAAAGAGATAAAACACACGAATTTTGGCAACAATCTTCTTTATTGATCTTCAATATAGGTTTAAAAACTCAATACTTCCTTGCACATTCAAGTGCAAGGGTCCAAGCACTCAGCTGCAAACACTACTCTAGGCCTCTGTGCACTCAGCTGCAGAGCCTTTTCCCCTCTAAGGCTTCTATATCTGCACTACACCTCTTTGCTCGAACCGATAGACAAACTTTGATTCCTTCTTAGACTCTCTAAGACACATCTATTTATACAATCCCAATCCAACTCAAGCTTACATAAAGGAGGGTAAAACCATTTTTTGACTCTTAACTAGCTATGCACTCCTCAACCACAATTTGTGGAGAATTTACATATTTTTACATCGAACTTGGGATTTTGCCCAAAACTGACCCAAGGAACCCCATCCAAATAGGCCCCCAACACAAAGGTTGTGACTCACCCTCGAGTCACTTGGTTGGCAAAGTGATCTTGTTGCAAAGATCCCCTAGATCCACCTATACAACCACTACTTCAACCACGCTCTCTGTGGTTGCCTTCTTTACTTGCTCCGCTAGTTGCTTTGTGGCTGGTCCTTCACCAGCTCACTTGATCTTTTGCTGTGTAAGCTACAAGTTCACCAACTTTTCTTGTATGTTGGCTGAGACTAGGTAGGCTTCATCCAACCAAGGACCCAACCTAGCCTTAAGGATTGCTTGCTTTTTATATGTGACTTCCACTTGTGCAAGGAGCTGCTTTGCCTCGTGCAACTTGGTGAGGTGTTGCATTTTAGAAATGGTGCGTGACGTCGCCCTAACCTTCTCGTACTACTGCTGGAGTTCATGGATCTCTGTATTCAAAATCTGCATGGTGAGAGTTTCCTGTAGAGTTGTCACCACTTGCATGGCCTATTCGAATAAAGCCTTGCAGGTAATGACCACGTCATTCACATTAGCAATTCCTTCCTTGACAGAAGCTTCATGCTGCTCCTGATTTCTGGCAGAGTCGAAGGTTGTGACTTAAGCTCTAGTTATGTGATTTTCATATTAAGTTCAAAGTAAACTTTGGCCACCTTTTCCTTAGCATTAAGGATGCCTGCAACAAGTTTCTAGAGCTTCGCCTCGAGTGGTGCCTCCTTAGGTTTTTGCAACTCTGGCACTGTCTTGTATGCCTGTTACACAACATTTTTTCACTGTCCCTGTACTCCCCGTTCCTCGATCTTGGAGGATCTCTGCAGTGAACGTTACATGTTTTCCCATCATGAAGAGACTACCATTATGTCCCTCCTCATTGGAAAAACATTTCACTTTTGCATAATTTCCCAAGAATATTCCTTTTATCTTAGTTTACAAGACATCGCTAGTGCTCAATTCCTTCCTCATGCCAATTTGCAGGATTTAAAACTAGGCCTAGCACCATATGATGCAAGTGAGCCGTTCATCACTCACATCGAGCCTCTTTTAGCAAGTTTCTAAAAATGGAGTCGAAGCTTCCAGCTCTAGAAGTTTCGTGAATGGAAATTTGGTAAATGGTTGGGTTGGATAGAGCTGAGGAAATATGTTTGGGCTCCTTTCCCCCATAAATATGGAAAAAACCAAAGAGATAATCCCTCTCCCATCATAAGAGGAACCATCTCTCCTCCATCAAAGCTATATGAACTCCTCCTTTTCCAAGTTTAACTAGTCTTTTTGGAGATTGAATAACCAATAAGATATCTATATCTTTTTTCCTTCTAGTTTTTGTGTGAAAAGGGAGAACAGTGTGTTTGGTTTGGTTTGGAACTAAAGGGAAGAAGCCTTACACTCCCATTGTTGAGGCTAACAATGATATGTTAGAAGTGGTGTTGGAACCTAGATATATTGGAGGAGACCTACAACATTAAGGCTTTGGTTGTATCTCTTTTTGAGCTTTATATCAATACAACTAATGATTTATTTCATACATTGAGTGTCATACTACATTTAATGGCTTAAGATTCCTTGATTTTTTAAAGTTAATTGAATGCAATTGTATGCTATTATGTTTTCTATTGTCTCTTGTGTATTTGTTTCAAGTATTTGAAGGAGAAGAAATCAAAGGAAGCTAGAGAAAAGGAGTGAGGTCATCATCAAGCATAATAGTGTTCTAAGAGGTAGGCCCTCTTATTCGATTCTAGTTTAAGTAAGTTTTAATTAGGTTGTTTTGTTTGCGGCTAGACCTACTCTAGGGCTAGAGGGATCACTTTTGTTCGCAGAGGAGATTTACCTATTCCACAAATTGACGACACCGATGGGGAGCCATCCCTCTCTTTTGATTGCTTTTCATTTAATGGTTTGTAAGAAATTTTGTTGTATCACCCTTTCCCTTCGGTTTTCTACGGTTTACTTGGTTTACTCCTTTGGTTATGAAATTTAGAGTGACAAGTCTGGTTTTGAGATTTGAAAATTTTTACTTTTTCCTTGAAATCCTTGATTAGTGTGATTTATTTTCTGATAGTCGTGTCGACCAATGTCAATTTCTCTTAAACAGTCGCGCCATACCCCCTTGTGGCACTTGCTGTCAGTTAGGCAATCAAACTGATTCCTATAGGTGAAGATCAAGGATTCTCCTAAATCATAACTGATGTGCCTTGCCCTCATAATTTCTACCTCTTAGCTTGTTTTTCTTTGTTCTCCCTAGCTATAAAGCTTCATTAGCTTCCTTGATGTGCTTGATTGGTTTGAGTTTGCTTTACTTGATTTTTTTATTTTTTGGATGGTTTCTGTCCCTAGGGAATCTAGGTAATCATCCATTCATCTTGTTAGAGTCGGTCTGGTCAGTCCTCCGTCAGAGATCAAAAATCTTTACGCATTTCATTTTTAGGAGTCCCGCTCCATTCACTCAGCTGTGTTCCGCTAGGGGCATGCCATAAATCTGACGGAAAAGGTCATCCTAGTCATCCACCCTCATGTTCGGCTCTTGTTGGCTCAGGTCTTTTGTCAATAATCACCAAAGTCCATGACAGTCAAGATCTGGTCCTTTAATGGACAAAAGTCATTTTCGATAGTTAGGTCTAAGGATTCATCAATTTGGTCTTCAAACATTTTCAATAAAGCCATGCAGGCCAGAGTGAGGCCCTTACATAATTATGATTCAGGGAGTTTCATTGTCGTGTGGATAGACTTCGACTCTTCTTCAAAACTCTGTTTTGAAGAAAAGTCAAATAGTGTCATTTGTGATAAAATTTTCAAAAAAAGTTGTCAGTTGATTTCTTCAGGTGCAGGCATGGTTTCCATGGCCAAATGTCCTATCATGCAAGCCCTGGAAAGAGTGCCAAAAATTTCATCATTTGAGCTAAAATTTCAAAGGGAAAGTGAAAATCAGTGTGTTTTAAAGTCAGTGAAAAAGTGTCAAAACATAACATTAGAAAAATGGGTTTTTGGAGAAGCAAAAATTTAACCCGTCACTTCCAAGGCTTTATATACAAGTTTCCACTAAAATCAGAGGCATTGTGCAAATCCAAACCATTCGGAGACATTGCAAAGTGATTAGAGTGCATCGTGCGTGTTTGGAGCAAGTAGGAGGCAGTTTTCAGGGTGCAGCGGATATACATAGGGGCGCGACGCATATACACAGGGGCGCAGCGCGCACAGAGGGCACGACACACATAGAGCCATCCCTCAGTGTATTTTTTCAACGATCACGATGCACACCTAGGGCGCGGCGCACTGGGTTTTGCACGCGGCGCACACCCACAAAGGGCCCAAATCATGCCAAATCACTTCAAAATTTTTGTGAAGCCCATCAAATTGACAGGTAGGCACTATAAATGAAATGTTCATGAAATTTTATAAATGATATGGTGGTTTATGGTTGTGTTTGAATGCAACAAAACTCATAAAATCAACCACAAGAAAACACCAAAAAACCATGGTGGCTAGGGTTGCAAAAGTGTGGTGTTAGTGCCAAGGTTCCATTTCACTCCTCATTTTTCCCTCTCCTACCATTTTCCCCTATCCTCCCTTTCTCATTTTTCCTATTATCCCTGCCCTAAAACACTACCAAACCCTATTCCCTTCCCCTCCTCTTATTTGTCAACATAACGCCCCAACACCCTGCCTTGTCAAAACCCCAAAACCCTACCCTATCAAATACCCAAACCCCCTACATATCCCTAAACAAACTTCTCCCCATAACCACTATTCCTATCACATTACTCCCCTCCTAATACTCCCTTATGTTTCATTGTTCCCCTTGGTGATAGATATCACAAAGGCACCCAGTTTCACACCATCATCAAATGGAAGCCTAGGTACAGTACACACAGTAGTCATGGCTTCACAGCATTCATTAGAGTATGAGATGGAAACACAAAGTGACTCATCCTCAGAAGCGCAGGCTCCCAGGAGACATCACAAGAGTGGAAAACATGTCAGGGATGAGCCCACTACCCTCACTGAATTACAAGCATGCCCTCTTGCCATGTCATGTTTCCAACACCTAGCATGTTTTGAATTTTGTCAAAGGGTGGCAAAAGTTAGAGTTCATCACGAGTTGGCCCGTCTATTTGTGCTTCACCTACATGGAGGTCAATCTATCTTGGTCGGGGTCACCTTCACATTGACACCCGAAACTATCTCAGTGGCAACAGGCATACCAAATGTTGGAGAACAGTGGCATAA
>APFE030060310.1:0-35064 GCA_000404065.3 Pinus taeda | reverse complement strand
AAGAAGAAGAAGGTGGATAGGCAACACTATGAGCCTTACATTAAGGCCAGATTCTTGAGTCAGCTCACAAGAGTCTTCCCATTCAGATATTTGAAAGATGAGTATGCTCGACTCATGAAATTGATCATGAAGTACTTCAGCTGTGAGGGGAGGTTCTCTCGACTATATGTCTATCACATCAGGTTGCTCATGCACTTTACAAGGGTGAGGATGATGAAGCTCCTGTTTTTCATATGCAAGAACATAGAGAGGATGAACACCTTCATGCAGCATAAGACCCCTCAGCAGGAGCTTAACAGTGTTTACCACTTTGCTCTTATCCGAATTTTGGTGGATCATCAATTGGGATTGCAGGGCATTGCTTTGGAGGACTTCATCTCCCGTGACTTCTTCAGCACTTCACAGGCACTATCAGAGGCAGAGCATGAGATGGGTGGTCCTTCTCATCAGTATGAGCACCATGAGGCCACGACTATGCCAGTATTAATGACATATCAAAGAGGAAGTAGGCACTTGTTTGCAGCAGCAAAGCGAGTGTTATCTCCACCCGGGGTGGAAGGTGCCTCAATTCTAGCATTGACTACACAGGTATAGGACAAGGGAAAGAAGACCATGCATGATGAGGGGCCATTAGGTGAACAGGAGGGCGATTTCATCCTCATTCAGGATGATGATGCAAAGGTGGAGAATACCAAAATCAGGATCACTATTCAGGAGCAGAACACGGAGATCCAAGACTTGTCACTCAATGTGGAAAGGGCCAAATGGATCATCAAGTATTTGGAGTAGAGAAACAAGCAGCTTGAGGACCAACATGAGATCATGGAGCTACAAAACATCCGTGAGAATCGACAAGCTGCCCAGCAAAGGAGGATCGAGCTCACTACCTTGGAGCAAGAGATCAACAATGACCGTGAGTCTTGGCTCCAGCGGATCAACATACACTTGGAGAGACTACTAGAGAAGGCTAACAGAGACAAAACCGTACTAAGGAGGATGGTTTATCATTACAGGGCACGGAACATGAGTGCAAAGGCCCGGATAAGGAGCTTGAAGGCAAAATTGAGCAAAGCAACAAAAGAGGCAAAAGAGGAAAAAGAGAAAGATCAGCTTTGAATCTTGGCTAAAGCTTCTGTGGCGCAGCATAGTGCCTCTTAGAGAACCTCCAGCCCAAATTTCAAGAAATTTGGGGCAATTTTGGTCACATGGTAATTTTTTGGTCAAAACACAGGTTTTTTCTCCCTATGTGTTGCGCCACCAGCGCGGCGCATAGGATTGGGAGCTCCAAATGACAAATGGCTTGCATTTTTGGATTCAGCATGTAAAATCACGACTACTGGTGCTTGTGCAAGAAATTTTGGCATGATTTGAGTCTCCAGGAGGTCAAAAACACCCAAACAATGGCCTCTCTGCCCCTATTTTGACACACAGGAAGCAGTCTTGGGAGAATGAAGATTTGGAGGGGCAAATGAGCACTAAATTAAAAAATTCGACTTGGGTTGGAAGGTAGACAGGACATGATTTCCAACAAGCACACTTGGGCACATTTTGGACTCTTAAAAGTGACTCAAAATAGGCTCCAAAGTGGTGCGGTGCATATAGAAAGTGGCACGGCGCATATAGGAAAAAAAGCCCAATTTACCTCTGTTTCGCGAAATTTCGATTCGCGACTTCTCCAAAGTGGGCCCGCTCATCTACACTTCAATTTTTCAGCACCTAAGGTAGCATTTAAAGTATTTTCACTCCAGATTGGCTTCTATCCAAGTGGCAAAGGAAGGTAAACAGTCACCCAAGCCATTTGTCATGTTTGTAACGTTGCACCTGTAGCTAATGGTTGGCTTTCCACCTCCATTTTGTAATGATTCGAGTAACTCCCCAACCCTTGGGCGTTCTATCTCTTCATGGCACATTCTATATACTGTATGCAAACTATTTGCAAAGTGTTGGTTGGCTTGTAACTTCTGGGAGACTGTGGGAAAGAAACTCTGTTTTTTCATTGTATATTTTGATAGAGGATTTAATGAAAGGCAGCAGCTCCATTTCATGAAATTCATGTGGTTGTGAGTGTAGAAAATGTGTCTCTTATGTTTCATATGTATTTCGTTATGTTTCATAAGTCATTTCATATTCATTTCCAGTGAAATTTTCTAAGTTAGATAAGGTAGAATCCAATTTTATTGCTCTGCCTGTGGGAAAATTTCATGTTCAGTGTCCTTTCTTCTTGTTGAAAAGGATTCATATACTTATGCCCTTTTTAGTCTCCTAAGCAATCTCTCCATTCTGCGTTACTTCAAACTAAATTGCTAGACTTTCCACCTGTCTTGCCTCATGAAGTAATATGTGCCTTTGTATTTCATCCTCTGCTCATTGCGGTTTGTTGGTCCCATACCATCCCAAAAACACAGTCATTCATAAAAATCACTTCTTGTATCCATATTCACTTACTAGCATAAGATCAATATTTCACTGTAAGTCATCTTAGACCGTTTCATTTATCTATTCACTAAGCGTGACTCAGAGAGAGCCCTCTCTTGTTCTAGTAGGGCTAGCTACCAGACTGAGCGTGGTTTGTGGTTACCTTGAATTTTTCCTTCCTTCAGCCTAAGGCGAATTTAGGTGCTAACATAGTGGCGACCATACTGGGGATGAAATTGAATCCCCTTACTTCTCAATAATTCCAAGCTTCCGGATGATAAGTTAAGGATTTGATAGGCTGAGTAAGTTGGTTGTTTCCTTTGATATTTCTCAATAGCACGCTGGCTTCTAGAAGATACACCAGAGCTAATCCAGATCTAGATCCTCTGCACATCTAGAAAAATCCCAATTTGATTTCAAGGATTCGTCGTCAAGAAAGCTCTATATCGCCCGTGTTCAAAACTCATTCATGCTCGGACATTTTTGAGTATCTCGAAGAGCTAGAGTTTGATGAGCAGTTTGAATTATCGTTGTTCGAAACCAAGTCTGAAAGGGTGGTCAACTCTACTATCCACAATCCATAATTTCTTGTAGACTTAGAGATGGAAAGGGCTAACTAGTTGATTGATAACTACATTGTAGCTGAGCTTCAAACTCCAATTGCTAGCCCCTTACAAACTGTGCACACTCCTCCAACACCTCCGAGGACAAATCCACCAAGAGTGATGGCTTCCCGTTTTGCACCTCTTGTTTTGCCTCAAATTTTAGATGATATGCCCACAGATTATCAAAGCAAAATCTCGTTTTTTGATGGCACTCCTAATAGCATTACTACTCAGCAACATGTGGACAGAATGGCAGACTTCTATGAACTTCATGAGATCGATGTGCAGAATGTGGAAATGAGACTCTTTGTACATACATTTGCAGGTGAAGTGAGGAAATGGTTCAGAGGTTTGCTGGCTGCACGTATCGCTACCTTAGCTAATCTACAAAGACAATTTTTAAACCGCTGGGAAGTGAAAAATAATCCTCTTCAAATTCTGACTGAATATGAGCAAATCAAAAGAAACACTGGTGAGTCAGTCCAAGACGATTGCATTAGATTCAATTAAGTTTATAATGAAATTCCAGATCATCTAAGACCACTTGTGGGACTAGCCATGGTGAAGTTCTCGGATGGTTTTGATGCTGACATGGCTTATCAATTAAGAGAAAGAGAACCAGCCACAATGGAAGACATGCAGAAGATAGCGGTCAACGTTGAAGTAAATCTGTTGACCAAGAGAGCAAGAGAAAAAGCAGAGAAGAAGGTCACTGTAAAGGAAGAATCTTCCTCGGTAGATCAGCTACTTCGGAAGGTAGAGCAAATTCTTGAAAGGGTGAAACTTGACAAATTGGAGCCACAAGTTAGAAATCCTAACTTTCGTGGTCAGCAACAACCACAATATAGAATAAGATGGAGATCAGCGAGCACAAGAGTAGACTGCACAATAGTCAGTACAGACACCTTTGCAGCAAAATTTTGTGCATGGACCAGAATTTGATGAGGACGGGAATGTAATAGGTGAAGAAAATCACCTCTTTACTCCCGATGATTTGCCTATTTATCTCACTAAGGATGAAGAGTATGCATAAATTTCAGCTGTACACAAAGACGTAGATTTCATTCTAGCAAATGATACCGTCTTGGAGGAAGAATCAGATGAGTACCAAAGAGGATACATGAATGCTCTGTCTGCCCAACAGCAGAGATATTCACTTAGAAACAGAGATGTGCCGGTCAAACCAATTCAGAAAAGGAAGGATGTTGAAGCATCAAAGAATGAATCATCAGTTTCACAAAGGAAAGGAAAGGAGGCGGTTGATCTGGAAAGCACCAAATCACCATCAGCAGAACAATCACATCAGCAAGTTGCATCGAAAGAAAAGGAAAGGAAAGGAATCCCAGTCAAAGAGGTAGAAAAGATTCCTGCTTTTAATTTAGAGAATTAGATTTCTAAGTTAAAGGTATCCATCCCCTTGACTGAAATAATGAAGAACAAAAGTTATAGAGGACAAGTATCTAAAATGTTGAATTTGGACCCAATGTCCGATATGGTGAATGTCGAAGATCATCAACCTGAAATGATTTTTGGGCCAGCATCGAATGGTGAGTCTCTTGATAGTGATGTGCCACCTTTTTATATCAGTTTAAGATTGCATGATTTTGTGTTACATAATGCCATGTTCGATTCCAGAGCTTCTCACAATCTCATGCCTAAGGCTATCATGGATAGGCTTGGTCTGGACATCACCAGGAAATATCATGATCTCTATTTGTTTGATTCCAGTAGAGTAAGATGTATAGGACTCATCAAAGACTTGGTTGTGAGCCTGGATCAGATCCCAATGAAGAATGTTTTGATAGATGTTGTTGTAGCATATATTCCCCCCAAGTTTGGCATGTTTCTTTCCAAGTCTTGGGTAACGAAATTGAAAGGGATAGTACAGCTAGATTTCTCCTATGAAATGATTCCAGTGTTTGGACAAATGAGGAAATTGTATCGGGAACAAGAAATGAAATACATGATCACAAGCAAGGAGAAACCAATAAATCATCCAATTAATTATGTACATATAGATTTAGATTCTTTTGTTTTGTATTCAGATAGTTTCAATGATATAGATAGTTAGTTAGTAGAAGTAGATGATATTCCGGAAATAACAGAGAATTTCAGAGGAGTTTTAAAGAAAGAAGAACAAGAACAGCAGAACACCGTTGGGAAATCAGCTGAAAATAATGGACAACAAGCAGGCAAGGCACAACAAACAGATTTCTAGCACTTGCAAGAGGAGGAAGAAGGTTTGTGGACCATGGATTTCGATGGAGCAGTGGGAAATGATGGCGCCGGAATTGGAATTTGGGTACGCAGTCCTTTCTCCACCTCGAAAAAAGTGCCTAGTAACGTTCGAGTATGCTCTTACAAGTTGGCTTTTAAGTGTTCAAATAATGAAGCTGAGTATGAAGCTCTGATTGCTGGCCTAAAGATTCTAAGAAAGCTGAATGCTAAGAGGATTTTAGTATATGGCAACTCTGAATTGGTTATCAAGCAGGTCAGAGGTGAATATCAAGCAAAGCATCCTAGGATGCCAGCTTACCGTAATGCAGTTCTAGACATCCTAAAACTATTTTCAGAATACACCTTGACATGTGTGGCTCATATACAAAATAGTATTGCTGATGCTCTTGCCAAGGCAACAAGTAGTTTGAAAATCCCAATGAACTCCAGCAATAAATTTGAAATCCATGCCAAGCACCATCCAACCATTCCAGGCAATCAAAGATATTGGCAAGTGTTCCAAGATGATGAGGAGATTGAGGATTTTCTACAAAACAAAGGCAAGTTCAAGGAGACCTCAATTGAGATAGAAAATGACGATGGTAAAGGTAATGATATAGATGAGGTGCAGATCAATGAAATGGGCGTGTTGCAGCTGAAGAATAACGTTATTCCTAAAGGCTTGATACCTTTAGAAGAACTTTTTGATCAAGATGATATAGCCCACAAGCCAACATTGCAGCCAATAGAGAAGGGAGTGGAAGAGGTCAACATCGGAACAACTGTTGATCCTAAATTGGTAAAATTGTCCAAAGCATTGCCACCAAAGATCAAGGAGAAATATACCAGTTTGATGTCTTCATTTGCAGATGTGTTTTCTTGGGACTATTACGACTTAAAGACATATGATACGAATATAATTCAGCACACTATACCCATCAAGCCCAATCAAAAACCATTCAGATAGAAGTTGAGGAGGCTAAATCCAAAGTTTCTGCCATCTATTGAAAAGGAGATCAACAGGTTGTACAAATCAGGGATCATTGTGCCAATTAGATTTTTGGATTGGATCTCTAACTTGGTGCCTGTACGAAAGAAGACAGGTGAGATTCGCTTATCCATCGATTTTAGAAATCTCAATAAAGTTTCATTGAAGGACAACTATCCACTACCCAAAATGGACCATATACTTCAGTGAGTAGTGGGAGCATCTCATATGTCACTACTTGATGGTTATTTCGGATATAACCAAGTTTCTATCCATGAAGATGACCAAGACAAGACAACGTTCACCACTCCATGGAGAACCTTTCATTACACTAAAATTCCTTTCCATTTGAAGAATGCGGGTGCCACATTTCAGCGGGCAATGGACTTGGATTTTGCAAATGAGAAGGATGTCTTTTTGGTGGTGTACCTGGATGATTTGACGGTTTTTTCCAAATCTGATGAAGAGCACATGTACCATCTTAAAACTGTCTTCCAAAAGTGCAAAAAATATGGCTTGTTGCTGAATCCGAAGAAGAGCTTGTTTGCCATGGACGAAGGCAAAATAATCGGGCACATTATCTCAAAAGATGGCATTCGTATTGACCCAGAACGTGTGCAAGCAATTCAGCAAATAGATCTACCCCGGAATAAAAAAGAGATACAATCGTTCAATGGTAAGATGAATTTTCTACACCGCTTTGTACCTAATCTTGCTGAGCACCTAAGAGAGATGACAAACATGCTTAAGAAGGACAACCAAGTGAAATGGATGGAGGAGGCTATAAAATCTTTCAATTTGGTCAAATTGGCTCTTTCTTCAGCTCCAGTTCTAGTCAGCCCAGACTACACTCAGGATTTCATTTTGTTTTCATTTGCTTCAGGGCACACTATGGCTGCGGTGTTATTGCAAAAAAGAGATGATCATGAGAGACCTATTGCATTCTTCAGCAGAGCCATAAGAGATGCAGCCTTAAAGTACAACATCGTTGAGAAGCAAGCCCTTGCACTTGTGAAGGCACTGAAATATTTCCAGGTATATATTCTACAGTCTCATATTTTGGCCTATGTTGCTAATGCTGCTGTCAAAGATGTTTTAGTGTAGACTGATCCGAAAGGAAGACGAGGCAAGTGGATTGCAGCCTTGCTAGAATATGATGTGGAAATAGAACCCACAAAGCTGGTTAAAGGACAGGGATTGGCGAAGTTAATGGCCGAATAAAACTTGCATGCCTTGGACATAAATCTGATCGCCACCTTGTTCGATGAGAATGAGGAAGGATCATCAATTCAGGTATCTAAAATGCTTGATCTTTCTCCATGGTATTCAGATATCATATATGTGCTTAAATTTTTGTCAGCACCACCCGGTATGACTAGAAACAAAAGTGAGAACACTCAAGTTGAAGGCTACCAAGTTTTCCATTCTAAATTTAGCACTGTATTGGAAAGATCCCGGTGGTGTTTTGTTAAATTGTTTGGTGGAAGAGGAAGCAAAGAAGGTCATGGAGGACTGCCACCAAGGAGACTGCAGTGGTTACCTTTTTTGGAATTCAACAGCAAACAAAATTCTGAGAGCAGGGTACTATTGGCCGACATTGTTTGCTGATGTATATAAGATGGTCAAGCATTGTCATAAGTGTCAAATTTTTGAAGGAAAGTAGAAGTTACAGCCTTTACCACTTAAGCCCATCGAGGTGAGTGCCCCTTTCCAGCAATGGGGGTTGGATTTCATTGGTGAAATTCATCCCGCTTCTTCCGGTCAGCATAGATGGATCCTCACAGTGACAAATTATTTCACGAAATGGATTGAGGAAATTCCCACTAGACAAGCTACAGATGCGGTAATCATTTCATTCCTTGAAAATAACATCTTGTCTCGCTTTGGTTGCCCGAATAAGCTAATCACTGATAACGCAACAACTTTCAAATAAAAAAGGATGGTAGAATTTTGTCGTAAATATCACATCATCTTGGGTCACTCAACTTCCTATCATCCGCAAGGCAACGGATTGGCAGAATCTTCAAACAAATCATTGGTCAACATAATCAAGGCGCTGCTGGAAATAAACAAGAAGAGTTGGCATAAGAGGTTGGTCAATGCACTTTGGGCAGATCGGGTCAGTCAGCAGAAATCCATAGGTACATCACCTTTCGAGCTTGTTTATGGAGTTGATACAGTATTTTCTACCTCTCTCGCTGCCCCGGAAGTCAAACTTCTTCAGGAGGCTGGCCGTGAAGAAGACTCCATGCAGATAAGGTTGAATCAAATGGTCCACTTGCAGCAGACCAGAGAAGAAGTTTTCAAGAACACATCCAAATTGTAGGAGAAGATCAAGAAAATCTATGATAGAAAGGAAAAGGTGGACAAATTTCAGGTGGATGACGTGGTGCTGAAGTGGGATGCAAGGAATGAGGAGAAAGGCAAGCACGATAAGTTTGAGAACCTCTGGAAAGGTCCTTTCAAGATTGTGGCATATTGGGGTCAGAATGCCTTTCTTCTGAAGGAAATGAATGGGGAAGATTGTCCAGGAGGGCTGATCAATGGTTGGCTGCTCAAGTGGTACCTTTTTTGAGTTATTAATGCTCCTTCCATTGTCACTGTAAATACCATTTTATTTCAGTTTAGTTAGAGTTTTTTAAGTTAGTCTTCGAGTCATTTCAATGTCAAATTTGAGTCAGTTTTTTGGTCATTTCAATTTCATAAATGAGTCAGAGTCCTATGTTATTTGTCGAAATAATGACTCCATAGCCCAATGGACGAAGGCACTGTCTAGCTCTTCCAGAGATCTGTTGTTCTTGACACCTGCAAGGAGCTACCATCCCCCATTGGAGCCAATGTTAGAGTCATTCTGGTCAGTCCTCCGTCAGAGATCAAAACTCTTTATGCATTTCATTTTTAGGAGTCTCGCTCCATTCACTCAGCTGCATTCCGCTAGGGGTCTGCCATAAATCTTACGGAAAAGGTCATGCTAGTCATTCCCCCTCATGTCTGGCTCCTGTTGGCTTAGGTCTTTTGTCAATAATCACCAAAGTCCATGACAGTCAAGGTCTGGTCCTTTAATGGACAAAATTAATTTTCGATAGTTAGGTCTAAGGATTCATCAATTTGGTCTTCAAACATTTTCAATAAAGCCATGCAGGCTAGAGTGAGGCCCTTACATAGTTATGATTCAGGGAGTTTCATTGTCGTGTGGATATACTTCGACTCTTCTTCAAAACTCTGTTTTGAAGAAAAGTCAAACAGTGTCATTTGTGATAAAATTTTCATAAAAAGTCGTCAGTTGATTTCTTCAGGTGCAGGCATGGTTTCCGTGGCCAAATGTCTTGTCATGCAAGCCCTACAAAGAGTGCCAAAAATTTCATCATTTGAGGTAAAATTTTAAAGGGAAAGTGAAAATCAGTGTGTTTTAAAGTCAGTGAAAAAGTGTCAAAACATAACATTAGAAAAATGGGTTTTTGGATAAGCAAAAATTTAACCCATCACTTCCAAGGCTTTATATACAAGTTTCCACCAAAATCAGAGGAATTGTGCAAATCCAAACCATTGGAAGACATTGCAAAGTGATTAGAGTGCATCGTGCGTGTTTGGAGCAAGTAGGAGGCAGTTTTCAGGGCACAACACATATACACAGGGGCACAACGCATATACACAGTGGCGCGGCGCACACAGAGCCATTCCTCAATGTATTTTTTCAACAGGCACGATGCACACCTAGGGCATGGCGCACTAGGTTTTGCGCGCGATGCACACCCACAAAGGGCCCAAATCATGCCAAATCACTTCAAAATTTTTGTGAAGCCCATCAAATTGATAGGTAGGCTCTATGACATGACTTTTTCATCAAAGTTTATAAATGATATGGTGGTTTATGGCTGTGTTTGAATGCAACAAAACTCATAAAAATCAACCACAAGAAAACACCAAAAAAACATGGTGGCTAGGGTTGCAAAAGTGTGGTGTTAGCGCGAAGGTTCCATTTCACTCCTCATTTTTCCCTATCCTCCCTTTCTCATTTTTCCTATTATCCCTACCCTAAAACACTACCAAACCCTATTCCCTTTACCCTTCTCTTATTTGTCAACATAACACCCCAACACCCTACCTTGTAAAAACCCCAAAACCCTACCCTATCAAATACC
Source organism: Pinus taeda (assembly GCA_000404065.3). Taxonomy (NCBI): domain Eukaryota; kingdom Viridiplantae; phylum Streptophyta; class Pinopsida; order Pinales; family Pinaceae; genus Pinus; species Pinus taeda. The sequence goes on along the minus strand of APFE030060310.1, from coordinate 24,697 downwards.
CAAACCCCCTACATATCCCTAAAAAAACTTCTCCCCATGATCCCTATTCCTATCACATTACTCCCCTCCTAATACTCCCTTATGTTTCATTGTTACCCTTGGTGACAGATATCACAAAGGCACCCAGCTTCACACCATCATCAAAGGGTAGCCTAGGTACAGTACACACAACAATCATGGCTTCCCAGCATTCATCAGAGTATGAGATGGAGACACAAAGTGACTCATCGTCGGAAGAGTAGGCTCCTAGGAGACATCACAAGAGTGGCAAACATGTTAGGGATGAGCCCACTACCCTCACTGAATTACAAGCATACCCTCTTGCCATGTCATGTTTCCAACACCTAGCATGTATTGAATTTTTTCAAAGGGTGGCAAATGTTAGAGTTCATCACGAGTTGGCCCGTCTATTTTTGCTTCACCTACATGGAGGCCAGTCTATCTTGGCCGGGGTCACCTTCACATTGACACCCAAAACTATCTCAGTGGAAACAGGCATACCAAATGTTGGAGATTAGTGGCATAAGAAGAAGAAGGTGGATAGGCAACAGTATGAGCCTTACATTAAGGCCTGATTCTTGACTCAGCTCACAAGAGTCTTCCCATTCAGATATTTGAAAGATGAGTATGCTCCACTCATGAAATTGATCATGAAGTACTTCAGCTGTGAGGGGAGGTTCTCTCGACTATATGCCTATCACATCGGGTTACTCATGCACTTTACTAGGGTGGGGATGAGGAACCTCAAATTTTTCATATGCAGGAACATAGAGAGGATGAACACCTTCATGGAGCATATGACCCCTTAGCAGTAGCTTAACAGTGTTTACCACTTTGCTCTTATCCAGATTTTGGTGGATCATCAGTTGGGATTGTAGGGCATTGCTTGGGAGGAATTCATCTCCTGTGACTTCTTTAGCACTTCACAAGTACTATCAGAGGAAGAGCATGAGATGGGTGGTCCTTCTCATCAGTATGAGCACCATGAGGCCACGACTATGCAAGTATTCGCGACATATCAGAGAGGCAGCAGGCACTTGTTTGCAGCAATAAAGCAAGTGTTATCTCCACCTACGGTGGAAGGGGCCTCGCTTCCGGCATCGACTACACAGGTACAGGACAAGGGCAAGAAGCCCATGCATGATGAGGGGCCATTAGGTGAATAGGAGGCCGATTTCATCCTCATTCAGGATGATGATGCAGAGGTGGAGAATGCCAAACTCAGGATCACTATTCAGGAGCAGAACACGGAGATCCAAGACTTGTCACTCAATGTGGAGAGGGCCAAATGGATCATCAAGTATTTGGAGCAGAGAAAAAAACAGCTTGAGGACCAGCATGAGATCATGGAGCCGCAAAACATCTGTGAGAATCGACAAGCTACCCAGCAAAGGAGGATCGAGCTCACTACATTGGAGCAAGAGATCAACAATGACCATGAGTCTTGGCTCCAGCGGATCAACATACACCTGGAGAGACTATTGGATAAGGCCGACAAAGACAAAACCATAATGAGGAGGATGGTTTATCATTATAGAGCACGGAACATGACTGCAAAGGCCTAGATAAGGAGCTTGAAGGCAAAATTGAGCAAAGCAACAAAAGAGGGAAAAGAGGCAAAAGAGCAAGATCGGCTTTGAACCTTGGTTGAAGCTTCTGTGGCCTAGTATAGTGCCTCTTAGAGAACATCTAGCCCAAATTTCAAGAAATTTGGGGCAATTTTGGTCACATGGTAATGTTTTGGTGAAAACATAGGTTTTTTCTCCCTGTGCGCCGCGCCACCGGCGCGGCGCATAGGATTGGGATATCCAAATGAAAAATGGCTTGTATTTTTGGATTCAACATGTAAAATCATGACTACTAGTGCTTGGTCAAGAAATTTGGGCATGATTTGAGTCTGCAGGAGGTCAAAAACACCCAAAAAATGGCCTCTCTGCCCCTATTTTGACACACAGGAAGCAATCTTGGGAGAATGAAGATTTGGAGGCAAAAATGAGCACCAAATTAAAAAATTCCACATAGGTTAGAAAGTAGACAGGACAAGATTTCCAACAAGCACACTTGAGCACATTTTGGACTCCTACAAGTGCCTCAAAACAGGCTCCAAAGTGGTGTGACGCATATAGAAAGTGGCGCGGCGCATATAGGAAAAAAGGCCCAATTTGCCTCTGTTTCGTGAAATTTCGATTCACGACTTCTCCAAAGTGGGCCCGCTCATCTACACTTAAATTTTTCATCACCTAAGGTGGCATTTAAAGTATTTTCACTCCAGATTGGCTTCTATCCAAGTGACAAAGGAAGGCAAACAGTTACCCAAGTCATTTGTCATGTTTGTAATGCTGCACCTGTAGCTAATGGTTGACTTTCCAGCTCCATTTTGTAATGATTCGAGTAACTCCCCAACCCTTGGGAGTTTTATCTCTTCATGGCACATTCTATATATTGTATGCAAAATATTTGCAAAGGGCTGGTTGGCTTGTAACTTCTGGGAGACTTTGGGAAAGAAACTCTATTTTTTCATTGTATATTTTGACAGAGGATTTAATGAAAGGCAGCAGCTCTGTTTCATGAGATTCATGTGGTTGTGAGTGTAGAAAATGTGTCTCTTATGTTTCATATGTATTTCGTTATGTTTCATAAGTCATTTCATATTCATTTCTAGTGAAACTTTCTAAGTTAGATAAGGTAGAATTCAATTTTATTGCTCTACCCGTGGGAAAATTTCATGTTCAGTGTCCTTTCTTCTTGTTGAAAAGGATTCATATACTTATGCCCTTTTCACACTCCTAATAAATCTCTCCATTCCACATTACTTCAAACTAAATTGCTAGACTTTCCACCTGTCTTGTCTCACGAAGTAATCTGTGCCTTTGTATTTCATCCTCTGCTCATTGCGGTTTGTTGGTCCCATACCATCCCAAAAACACAGTCATTCATAAAAATCACTTCTTGTATCCATATTCACTTACTAGCATAAGATCAATATTTCACTGTAAGTCATCTCAGACCATTTCATTTATCTATTCATTGAGCGTGACTTGGAGAGAGCCCTCTCCTGTTCTGGTAGGGATAGCTACCAGACTGAGCGTGGTTTGTGGTTACCCTGAATTTTGCCTTCCTTCAGCCTAAGGCAGATTTAGGTGCTAACACATCTGTTTTGTTTGCTCATCCAGTCAAGTTGTTGGTTAGCCCACTCTATGATGTGTTCAGTCTAGCCCTGTGTGAAGTTCCTTTTTGTTTTTTCTTTGAATCCGTCATGTTATCACTACAAAATTTCTCTATAGTTGTTGTGAAAGAAATGATAGAGTTAACCACAAGCCTAATTTGGATATTAGGATCTAGCCTTCCTAATGCTCAGAGAGGGCTCTCTCTTTATGATTTAACTTTGTTTAGTCAATTGATTTTAGGCTAGTTATGATTGTACTTGGGTTTTGGTTTTGATTTGGTGGTGGGATCACTAACATAGATGGATAGAAGGATGTATTTTACCATTGGGCTATGGGGCAAGTGTCAAGAAAACAAGTCTAGATCAAGTTCTATAGATAGTGTTTACATGGAAAGGTAGCTGAGTAAGTTCAGATCTTAAGGCTGGATGGTGAAGTGCTTTTCAATCAAATCCGAGGAGCAATTAAGGGTTCCTTAAACTGGATAATGAAGGAAGTGAAAGAGGTCAACCAGGATGGGAGAGCAATTAAGGATTCTCAGATCTGGATATCAGAAGAAAACATTAAAATGATTAACTATTCAAGAGAGAGTGTACTTAAATAAATTTTGTAATTTAATTCCAGTTAATTCATTCAATTTAGATAACATGCAAGTTTGTGAAACACTTAAGAAAAAAACAATTTGACAAAAGAAAATACTTCACTAAAGTAGCCCAACACATGAATCCTGTAATGAAATCTCTTTATTACTTAGTCAAGTCTATTGACTTGAAAAATTGGTACAATGAACCCTCAGGTTACAGATCAATACAACTATAGAAATTTCTAGCAATCCACCCTCTATACTTCGAATTATGAAGTATTTATACAAAAATAGTTTACAAAATATCCCAAATTGTCTTGGGAATTAAGATAGGAAAAAGAAATATCTTAATGCAAGAAGATAGAGACAGATATTCAACTGCTACAATTTGTCCCTGTTTATTAGGTTGTGTTGTCTTATTCTTTAATCTTTTTTTGTTTATTCTCCTTTGCTGTTGGTATTCCACACTGACTACTCTTTTTACTTTGCCCCTTTAACTAATACTCTTTCATCTGATACTCTTTGACTAGGCTGACCTGTTGCTTTTCTTTTATTACTCCGTATTTACTTTTACTTTGCATTTTTACAGTAATTCATTTATTTTTTCCCATGCCTCTGCATCTGGTAAATTGATATTTACCATTTTTCTGTAAATTTCATCTACTTCTATGTACTTTGCAAAGGTGGGCATGTTCACAAAAAGGTGTTTTACCTCATGTTGGAGGTAAAATAGGTTTTCAAAAGTCTGGTACAGAACCTTTCCTGTATGCATCCCTTTCATGGATGAATTATTGGCTTGATCACTTGCCACTTCTCTGATCTTCTTGTTGTAATCCTCATGAGGCATTAATATATCATTTATCACCAAGGGATTTGGTAGACCTTTTTGTCTTAAAGCATCAAAATTAACCATGAACCTATCTATATCCAGCTACATGGTTTGGCATTTGTCCTCAAGCGTCACCATTAAATTTCTCTTGGTAAGCACTTTTTTCACCTCTAGTATGGTGCCAGTCCTGTTAGCTATGTCTAGCTCCTACAATTCATATTTATTTTTAGAGTTAAGGAAGTGGATTATTCTAGTGGCTTCTTCTAGCATGTCTTCAAGTTCAACCTTAACTCTCTAAATTGCTTCTGTAGCCTCTTTGCCTAAATCATCTTGTTCAAATATGACTTGTATAGATGGCCAAATATCATTGATAGATTCAATGTATTGGCCCATAGTTGTTCTTTAGCTTGGGAAAGTGGCTCCTTTAATGTTAACTCTTTCTCTAAGTTTTTTATCCTCTCAGTCAACCTGGTTGACTTCTAAACTTCATTCTTGTGCATAATTTGTGCCAGTTTCTTCTCATCCTCCAGACTTATCATTTTTTATTTAAGTCTATTTATCTCTGTGGTCTGAATGGATATGTCCTCCATTACTTTGACCAGTTTGCTTGCCTCATCACTTGGATGAGCTTCTGCTGTTATTAAACCTATTGTTGGTGTATATGTTGTTGTAACTGGAAGTGTTGTAGCCAATGGAGCCATGGGGGAAAATGAATCTACTAAGGTTGATGCAACTGCTATAGTCACTATTGGAATGGCGGTGGTAGTGGCTGTCTCAAGGCTGGCCTGTTTTAACTATATCAAGCTGTCCAACTCCTTCTCCATTTCTTTCAATTGATCATTTAATTAGAGAATGAGATCCATCATCTCCTCCTACCGAGTTTGGATTTTAAGGACCTCCTTGGTCTATGGATGCTCTAAATGAGGCAGCTTCAATTATTTATTTAAAGAAACAATATCCTCATTTTTCTTCTTTATCAATTTCTTTGCAGCTTTGACATCATTGGGATTATATCCAAGCTCAATCACCAAGTCTTCTAGTGACTTGATTTTATTGGGCTTGGCTTGTGAGGATTCCTTTTCTAGCTTATATTATGTTGTGATATTATCTAATGAGCTCTGGAGTTTGTGCACAATCATTTCTTTATTTGTCATGGTGGAATAAATCATCTCACCTGCCTGCTTATGGAACTCAATTTGGTTAATAGGGTGAACATCCATAGCCAAAACTTTAAAATTTGTTTTCTTGTAGTCTACTAATGATCATGGCTGATGGACTGTAGGCTGCATGAATTTCATTTGCATTTTACCTGTCTTAATTTCAAAGGCTGACATTAATCTATTTTGATTTGCAGGTGTTTTCTTAAAGTACTAGGCATAAGTCTCTGCATTTAATGCCTCATTTCTCAACTTAACTTCTTTGTACTTCTCCTTTATATCTTTATCATTATCCACTGGCTTGCTAGAAGAAGAGACTTCAATGTTGAGTTATTTCTCAATAACTTGAGTGCTTGAATTAGAAGGCTAGTGTGTTTCTTCTGAAGCTGCTGGGCCTTTATTCCTTCCAAACATTGTGTCAATGTCAGTGATTTCCACTGTCCCATTGGTGTCTTCTTGTTCAGTTACTGTTGAGTGCGGGATCTCACAAGCGAAGTTTTGTGGCTTAAAGCCCAGATTTTGACCAAATCCAATGTAAAGACTATGTTTTGTGGGCACGAAGCATGAAGATTGTAAATGTGTCATAGGGTTGTCCGCCGTCATTTTTGTAATGTAACGATGGCTTTAGAGATCTAAAATGGTTCGCAGACTATGGGATTCTATAAATAGAGTGAGGCTCTAAGTTTTAAAGAGAAGAAGTAAGTTAGTAAGATCTAAGGATGAAGAATTGAGACTTATCTATGCATTGAGTCGAGTCTTTGGGTCGTAGAGCAGGAGAAGGCTCTATAGCTGAGCGTGCAGAACCCTGCAGTTGAGTGCACAAGGTGAGTAGAGTCTGTAACCTTTGGAGAAGTAATAAAGAGAAGTTTTATATTATTTCTGTGTATCTTTTCCCTGTTTTGTGCATTGAATGTATTGGGTATAAATTTCATGTCTATTGTTTATATGATGCACAAACTTACATGAATGTGTTGATAAAGTGAATATAAGATAAAGTATCTATTTACCCGAAGATAACTAAGTGTTATAAGAAGATAAGTAAGTTACATAGTGTAACTTGGGGAAGTAGTGTAAATCACTGCTAGGGCAGCATGAAATCACCTCAACCCTTGGTTAGGGCTGCACGAAGGCGATTATAATAGATCAAGAAGGCTTCGTAGGTCAAGATAGTGCGCGAAGGGACCTACGTGAAGGTGTTCATAGTTGGACTAAACTGACCCGTCAGACATCTCAAGGGTGCAGAAACTTGGTTCCAGCATCCCCCCATACTGCTTCGGGTGAGACCTCAGTCTGCACTCAACAGGTTGTTACGAAAGGGCCAATATTACAAGGATTTGTTTGACTAATTAACTCTGAACCTGGGTCAAGCCCCATCAAGCCAACAAATGGTTCCGTTGTTGGGACTAGAATCTGCATAGAGATGTTTGATGTCGTATCATTGGAATCCAACTAAGAAGGAAATTGAAGGGTGGTTGGACAGGATAATTCATGAGTTCACAGTGCAAGAGAACAAGAATCCGTGATTGACGAAAGAAGAGTGGTTTGAATGCTACCCATACACAGAGATCCACGAAATATTTTTCGCATCTTTCCGTATTGAGATGTACGAGTGGATGGTGAAGCTAGAAGATAGCCAAGGAAGGTGGAAAATCATCAATCCTATTGTGTGGACCCTAGATTTGGTGTGTATATTGGAAGCATTGGAGGATAATATCATGCACACTGTTGATCACTGGCTCGATCAGATTATAGGAGGATTCATTATTAATTTCACAGTAGATACTTCAGCTAGCTATAGCGAAGCGGAGTGACGCTTTCTCAAAGGACCGCGAGGTAAGTATGTAAAGTCTCTGAATATTTGGATTAAAATGTTATTGTCTGAAAGGAGGGTTATGCAATTAACTTGATGACTGGAGCTACGCAAAGTGGAAAAACCTACGGAAGTGAAGGAAGTAAGAGACTAGAGAATAGCCCTTTGATTTCACGTTTGCGAGGGGACGAGGAATATCTCACGAAGGTCTCACCATGAAGTGCGATAAATTTGAGGAGATAGAGGATTCCATGCATACCAAACCCACCCAAACCACCACTAGTTTCACCACCTTCACCTCCATCTTCACCCATACCACCTCTGCTACCAGCGTGAGTCAATATGGCAAGTGCGATAAAGTTGCCTGTGTTGAAGGGAGTAGGAAATGAAGATCCAGACCAGTTTTGGTTCATGATAAGAGCCATATGAAAGTGGAGGGAGTTACAAATGATAATGTAAAGAAAGAAATGCTAGTCAATGCTCTACAGGATTGAGTGTTGACTTGGTATATTAAGCATTCTAATGAGAATCTGAATGCAGGAATCGCGGATATCCAAATGCGCTAAATAGAGAATTTAGCAGGGAAAAATCAAAAGTGCATTTGATCATTGGATTCAAAGAGATCACAATGCTACCAACTGAGACTCCTTGGGAGCTAGATTAGAGACTAGTCTATATCATTTACGAAGCTAATATGACCTTGACGGATGGACAACACTGCGAATGGTTTATAGCATCGCTAACACTGCATTTGAGGAATGTGCTATCACAACAGATGTTAATGAATTAGGAAGAGGCCTTGGAGATCGCGATGAGGATGCATGAAACCCTGATGCAGGATCCTAACTTGGGAGTTCAGTAGATCCACGTATAGCTGAAAAACTTATGCCTTGAAATGCAGAGTCTGAAATAGGACAATACAGCCTAACTAGAAGTGCGTGAAGAGGTGTGGTGCGTAAAATGCAAGGTTCAGGGTCATGATAAGGACCACTTTTGTGTGTTTGAAAATTACCTTGTGGGAGGAGGATTGATGCTATTAAGGCTGGAAGTGCAAGCAGGACCTAGCATGACACTTGCTTTGTGGTGCACGATTGGTCAAATAGGAGGAAAGCATGCTATGGAAAACTACCATTTGCTACAAAATTACACACAGAATTTGCAACAATTGTTTTGTAAATTTTGTAGATTGGTTGGACACGATGAGTGCACTTGTTGAACCTATGAGCTAATGATGGATAAAACTCCCACCTATAGAGTTCAGGATGAAACGTGGCCCCTAGACCCAAATGAAAGAGTGGTGTGAACCAGATTTCAGAGGTGCAGATGAGGCCGAGGTGGAGGAGGACCTGGAAGAGGTCGCAGACAGCTGGTATGCTACAATTGTGAAGGGATAGGACATTATGCTCATGATTGTACAAATCCAATGTGCCATCATGTCTATGTTGTATCTTTTTTTATCATGAATTAGAAGATTGTCGTACATTGATAGCTAGGATATGCGAAAAGGGAGTGCTACCGCCTCCCCCGACTCAGAACCTGTAGATGATGAGGTTTGAGCTACACGAGTAAGATCCAAATGTGAACATTATGATCCAAACTGGAACCATGATGGGAGATGATAAAGGAAAACAACCAGAAGATAGTACTTGGGTTTGCAAGGCTCCCACAAAAGAATTAAAGTTTGATTTGGAGCGCGCTAAGGAAACCTTCATGGAAGCTACGAAGAGCTTCGCTGATGCTTCCACTACAGGAAGCAAAGATAGACCGGAGCTAGAAATGGACCCATCTATGCTTATGACATTCCTGGAAACATGCATGAAGTTATTGTGCAACATTAAGGCTATAAAAGGATTGCAAGAACACATTAACAGATGTGCAGAGACCGTGCTAGAAGAACTGCACGTAGTTAGGAAGATTGGAAAGCATGCGACAAGGATGGGAAGAGAAATGAGGGTAACCACAAATATTAGATAATATGAGATGGAACAAGTAGTTCTAGACTTAGGATAAGATGCGAACATTCTACCGAAGGAGATATCAGACCACATGGGGAGGCCTGCGCTGCAATGGTCTCCTATAAAGCTACGAATAGCAAACCAGCAAAAGATAGTACCTATGGGGAGATTGCAGGGAATCACTTTGGATATTGAGGGAGTGAGCATGCTAGTAGACTTTGAAGTAATAGAGATTATTTATGACAACAAGACCTACCCCACACTCTTAGGAACTGATTGGGCCACTGACATGAACGGGGTGATTAATCTGAAGAAGCACAAGATGATTTCTGAGAAGAAGCCTCTGTGTGTAGTTATACCCTTGGACCCTATGGAAGGATCGCACTATACAGAGCCGATGCGTAGCTATAAAAGTGATGATGATTTGAATTGCATCTACAAATAACCGCATGAGACCAAGATTGGGTAAATCCCACTACGAACGAACAAATCTCATGGGAGCGTGAAAGCTCCTGCACTTCAGATTCTGATGAGGAGATAGAGCGATGGTAGAATAGGTTACATAAGGTAACCACGCTTAATTGTAACATGATGACAAGATCGTTGCATTGAATATTTACAGAAGTGAGGGATCTACTTACTTATGATAGGTTAAGTGAGGTAGATACTTTCCTAGATAAGTTTGAAAGGGAGGTGTTGGAAAAGAAACATTTCTAGGCCTTGAATTGGGTACTCGTACTACACCCACATGGTGGTGGTGTACGCACAAAGGGAGCTTTGAGGACTAGCACGTGTTACACAAAAATATCGTCACCTTTATTATTTGTAGTCGGTGTAGGCCTATCATTACCTATACCAGCTTCCTAAGCAAGTCTTAAACCTCAGCTCTTCAAAACAAGCTTGAGAAAAGAGAGAAAGACATCAAAAAAACAATGTAACTCTGGTTCTGCACTTTCTCTTACTTTTTCCTACGGCCCCGCACCTTTTGTTCAAGGTATCTGCGTACTTATACGCTCTGTATGTAAAGGGGAAGGTGCGTACCACTGTAAAAGTCAAAAGGCGCAATCTTTATCTTAAAAAACTCATCTTGGGTTAATTCTAGAGTTTTCTAGAAGCATTTGTTACATGGATTGTTCGCTCCAAGTGGTTCATGCATCCCATCATAGGAGGAACTAATCCCTTGTTGAGAGGAGCTATCCCTTTGAAGGAGGACTCTATCCCTTTGAAGGAGGAGCTGGTAACTGATCTCCATTGCACTATAAATTGAGGCATTGGGTCAGGGGCCAGAGAGGTTAGAAGCTGAACTTTTGAGGGTAAATGCTAGTGAAATCAAGACTTCCTATTTGAGCTTAAGAGGAGAGATCACATACCTTTTTGGCCCCATTAGGGAGTGAATGAAGCTTGTTAAAGTAGAGGAGACTTCTTGTTGGACACTGGAAGGAGCTTGTACAGCATCAAGGCAAAGGTTGTAAGGTTCTTTTCTTTTGAATTAATACAATCAAGCTCATTTTTCTCAACAAGTATCTAATGCTATTTGTTTCATGGACTCCTTGACTTTCATGTTAAATATGTTTTATAATATTGGATATTCAGGTGCTATTTAATCGTTTGCCTTGTTTTTGCTTACAGGTTTGCGACAAAGGAACTTACTTGGATCAAAGGAGCGAAGGCATCTCCGAACTTGCGTTGGACATGAGGTAGGCCCTTAAACACATTTGTTTGCCATTATTTATAAAGCACATTTAGAGAAAGGTAGTGTCTGGTTGGTTTGTTTGTCATTAGGTCTTCATTAGATTCTAGGAAGCTTTGTCTTGTCCGCAAGATCGGCTCATTCCGCGTGACAAAATGGAGACTCCGCTGGGGACTTGATTGTTTTTCTCGTTTTTCTTTGACTTGAGAAACTTGCCTTTTCGTTTCTGTTTTTGGCTTGTTATGTGTGGCTTTGGGTAGACTTAGTGGATTTAGCTTTGTTTTTTCTTTTTCATTACTTTGGTTGAAGTCCGCAGTCTTTGCTTATATCACAGTGCGTACCTGTATGCACTTTGGTTTTGTGCACAGAGCGTACCCGCACCTAGGTGAACTCTGAACCTGCGTACCCTGCTAAATTTTTGAAAATTTTGACTTTTTCTCTTTTAGTTAATTTTATTTTGTGTTTCTAGTGGTTATCCTCTGCCCATACCTGCATGTGACTGTTTGAAATCTTTCCTTGGTTTAATTTCATTAGCATTAGGGTTTTAGGTGAACTTCCTAGAAGTTTTGCTTGTTGGGTTTGTTTTTCGATTTGGTTGTGTAGTGGCTCTGAGCTTAGAGGCTGTAGGGACTTCAGATCACCTTAGTGTCTACCAGTCTTCTTGAGAGTCTGACCATTTTTGAAATCTCCCCTTGTTGAGAAATCCGCTTTGAGTTTTCTCTTTACAAAACTTCGATAAGCTTGTGATTGAAAGTTTGGATTTTCGGGCGGGCGGACTGTACAACTAGGGTTCCTACTTTTCAGCTTCTGTGACAGGCCTGGAAAACCACAAATTTAGACTGGCAGCACTGTTTCGAAAGGGGGAACTATTGTCGGACTGGATGGGAGCAGAGGGGTCCAGTGGGACCCCTACTTTTAAGCAGGTCATCCTGCAGAAACAACATCAGAACATGAAAGAAGGATTCAGAATAGAGGGACTAAACAGCTCGTTGCTGAATAGTAGGAAAAAAAAGGATAAGACACCAATGTTGTCTGACAAGACAGTAAAACCTACAGAAGTCAGGATTTCTGAGGCACAAAACCGGGGAGGCAATCAAGACAAAACTACTGCAAGATCTCAACCGTCAGAAAATGAGGGCGCTGGACCGCAAGAAGAGAAAGAGCAAAAAGACAAAAGCAAGGACCAACTAGAGAAGGAGGGGGAGTCCAACGCGAACCCCAACAGAACCCCAGTGAACAGCAGTGCATGTAAGCCAAAGAAAACAAATAGCCTACGGGTGACAATCTCTGACCCTGAAATCCAGACCTATAGGGAGCATATGGCTGCACATGCCATCATATGTAAATTTATGGGAATCTGGCCATCTGAGAGGATGTTATGCCAATGGATAAGACAGCAGTGGAAGCCGAAAGGAGATGTGCAGTTACATCTGGGGGCCAGAGGCTTCTTCACTGTTGTCTTTACAAGTCTAGAAGATAAAGACAGCGTATTCGAAGGTGGCCCTTATTTCCTAGCATCAGCAGGCTTATATATGAGACCTTGGAAGCCGAATTTCGTCCCGGAAAAGGAATCCTTCACTCAAGTTCTGGTTTGGATAAGACTCTTCTCTCTCCCGATAGATTACTGGGGTTGGAATGCCTTAAAGCAAATAGGGGATAAGCTAGGAATGTTTGTCAAAGCTTCGGAGGCAACCCTGCAGAAAAGATATACTACCTATGCAAGAATTTGTGTCGAGCTGGATGTTTCAGGAGCACTTCATGAAGGTGTGTGGCTGGAGTACAGGGATGAGGAATACTTTCAGGCTTTATATTATGAGCAAATACCTTTCAGATGTCGGAAATGTCATGAGCATGGACATCTGGTAAGGGACTGTCCTTTGAACAGAAAGGAGGTAGAAGAAGACAAAACCCAGAAAAACAAAGACAAGAACAACTTTATCAAACCAAAGAATAGGTAGCGTGCCAATAGAAGAAGGAATACCAAAGGAAACACAGGAAAAAACTTCTTCAGTAACCCCTTTGAGTTCCTAGACCTGGAGACCGATTCGGAGGAAAAAAAAGACTACACCTAATGGGGAGGCAGGGCAAGAAGGATAGAACAACAGAAACGGACGAAGAAACAGAGATTTTAACCAGTGAAGCGGGGAGTGAAGATCTGGAGCTCGAGGATACCCTAGCCATGGAAGGTATGGACCTAACGACGATCGTAGATAGATGGAGAGCCAAAGGAATTGAAGCAGTATCGGAGGAAGAGATCAGGAAGGTCAAGGACCTCTTCATAGCACGGCAGAAGGCAGTAATAGAGAAACAAAATAACAAGTTAGGCATCATCAAAGGAGGAATCCCACACCATAAAGCATTACTGGGCAAAACCTCTGGATCGAGGCACAAACGCCGTAGAGGCCGCAAGTCGAGCGGAGAACACCTGCAGGAGCTTGGAGAGATGTTGATCAATGCAGGTAAGATAAAGCAGCTGAGTGAGTATCCGTCCTTCCCAGAATTAGTTAAATATGAAGATTGTATCATGGAACGCAAGAGGGATGAACAACCAAGCTAAACAAAGGTTGTTAAAGAGGCAGATGCGAAAAAACAACCCGGATATGTTGTTTCTACAAGAAACCAAGTGCAACAGAGCTCTCATAGAAAAGCTACCAGTTAAGTTAGGAAGAAATTTTGAGGTGTTAGAGATAGAAAGCAAAGGGTGAGAAGGAGGCTTAGCAACCTTCTGGGACACAAGGAGATACCAGGTCCTCACAGCTGAAGCAAGCAAGAATTACTTAGCACTGGAAGTCCAACCTATAGGTAATTCTTCATCCTTCCTCTGCATCAATGCCTATAGTCCTCAGAAGTTAAAAGACAAGATAATTTTCCTAGCGTCTTTAACCAATTTCATTGAAAGACACCCTGATGAAAATTTCATTTTGGGAGGAGATTTTAACATGATCACCTCCCTCCTGGAGAAAAAAGGAGGCCTCCGGAAACTAAACAGGGATGGGGAGGTCTTCATAAGTTTCATTGACAATGCTAAATTAGTAGATGTTTACCCCAAACATGGTAAGTTTACCTGGAACAACCGAAGGGGGGGCGAAAGGTTAATATCTTCAAGATTGGATCGTTTCTTAGTTTCGGAGAGCTTAATATTAGATGGAACGGTTGTAGAGTCGAACATTCTCCCAAGCGGAGGATCGGACCACTGGCTGATCTCCCTTGTGGTCGAGATTCCAGGAACCCCCAGGAACAAACCCTTCAGGTTCGAAAAGTTCTGGATAGAACACCCTAACTTCCTCACTATGGTGGAAAAATGGTGGTCAGAGCCTTTAAGTGAAGAAGGATCCAAAATGTTCAATCTGCAAAAGAAACTGAAAAACATCAAATTGAGATTAAAGGACTGGAACAAAACATTTTTTGGAAATATATTTCAGGAAAAAGCAATCATTCAACAAAAGCTGGAACAAATTCACAAGAATGGGGCGGCAGGCTACAGAGATGAGGAAACCTGTGCACAAGAAAAAGAGCTCACTCAACAATGGCACAATAGATGTAAGCAGGAAGAATCCCTATGGAAGCAGAAATCAAGAATTCTTTGGCTGAAGGAAGGTGAGAAAAATACCAAATTTTTCCACAGATCAGCTATGGACTACAGAAGTGCCAATAAAATCCTAGAACTGAAAAATAGTGAGGGTGAACTCCTCATAAATCACAACGAGATATCAGCCTTACTATCGCACCACTTTGGCCGCATAGCGCAAGAACCAGAGATCAACAGAGAGGCAGTCATCAAAGAAATAACTAATGCCATACCCAAATCAATCACAGAGGAGCAGAACTGGGCCCTCAGAAGAACAATTACTATGGAAGAGGTCGACGAAGTAGTTAGGAATATGCCCAGTGACAAAGCTCCTGGGTCGGATGGGTTCACCATCAACTTCTATAAAGCCTGCTGGAACATTGTAAAGCAAGACATATGGGAGATTGTGGAAGACTCAAGACGTTCCAAAACGATCCTAAAATCTCTAAACTCTACCTTCATTGCTCTTGTTTCCAAAGTAGAGGAGGCTAATACAGCGGAAAAGTTCAGACCAATAGCCCTCTGCAATGTCATCTACAAGATCATTTCAAAAGTCATAGCCAATAGGCTGAAGGTGATCCTCCCGGGCATCATCTCGCAAGAACAGTCTGGCTACGTGGAAGGAAGGCAGATTGTAGACAACATTTTGCTAGCCCAGGAGATGATTCACTCTCTTCACTCGCAGAAAGAAGCAGGAATTCTCATGCAGTTAGATCTTTCCAAAGCTTATGACAAGGTAAGTTGGTCTTACCTAGAAGTAGTTTTAGAGGCTTTTGGTTTCAGTAAACAATGGATCAAATGGGTTTTAGCGCTTATTAAATCTCCTAGATACTCTATCCTTGTGAATGGAGCCATCTCTGCTCCCTTCAGCCCCTCCAGAGGTATCAGACAGGGGGACGCTATATCCCCCTTTTTGTCTGTCATTCTAATGGAGGGCCTAAGCAGATTAATTGCAAAGAAAAAAGCAGAAGGTCAAATTAAAGGTCTGCAGCCTATCAAATCCTGTCCTGCTACCACTCATCAATAGTTTGTGGATGATACCATGTTACATGGCACCCCCACAGTTAAGGAAGCTTTGGCTGATAGAGACATTCTTCATCTTTTTAGCAAACCTTCGGGAATGGAGATAAATTTTTCCAAATCCACCATCTTCTTCTTCAACACGCATCAGGCTATCCAATCTCACCTTTCTAGGCTGTTGGGGTTTAAAATTGGCTCCTTACCTTCAAGAAATCTAGGAGCCCCCCTGACTCTAAAACCGTGGCAAAAGGTTCATTGGGAGAAAGTCCTAGCCAGTATGGAAAGGAAATGCAAACATTGGACTAACACGGCTCTGAATTTTGCAGGTAGATTAATTCTTACAAAAGCGGTCTTGCAGGCCATCCCTTAGTATATGCTTTCGATTTTACCTGCTCCAAAAGGAATCCTAGATCAAATGAGGAGTATCCAGCGCTCCTTCTTATGGAGTGGAAACAGTGAAAAGAAGAAATGGTCGTTGGTTGCATGGAAGAAAATATGTAAACCTAAGGACAGGGGAGGCCTGAACCTAGTTGATCCCTTAGTGGTTAACAGAGTCTGCGGAGCCAAAATTTGGTGGAAATTGATCTCGGACATGACCCTACCTTGGGCCACTCTATGGAAAGAAAAGTACAGACCAAATAGTTCCAATCTAGATCTTATAAGAATGCAGGAAACCCCCAACGGATCTCCCATATGGAATCATGCCCAAGCCAACAGGAGTATTGTCCAGGACTATAGCTTCTGGGAGATAAGAAATGGAACTCAAGCACTCTTCTGGGAGGATGCTTGGCAGCAGTCCCCGAAATTAGACACCCCTCTACTCCAGCCATTGAAGCAACACACACAAAATGAGGGCCATTTCAGAGTCAACTAATACTGGAACCTAACCAGTGAAGACCCGGAGTGGAGGTAATGGATTGTTTTCAACCCCGCCCACAACGAAGACATACAACAAACCATCCTAGCTCTAAATCAACAAATCCTCAAGAGAAAAATTCGAATAGCTGCTGAAAATGACAAGCTTAGATGGGGACCGAAAGGCAACAAGGAGTTCTCCCTAAAAGAAGCAAGGAGCATCATAGAGAGGGAAGAACAACCAGATATTATGCCCTGGACCGATAAAGTCTGGGACAGTCTTCAATGGCCGAAAATTAGAACTTTTCTTTGGCTTCTTATGCAGAAGAAAACTCTAACTTGGGAAAACCTTTTGAAAAAAGGGTTTCCGGGACCCTCCAGATGGCCTATGTGCCTGAAGGAGGAGGAAACAATGAATCACCTTTTTAACTCCTGTGAGTGGGCTTCCCAGCTTTGGCTCTGGATGGAAGCAATTCTGGAAGCTTCTGATTGGAACAGGGACTCCATTCAGGAAACCATCATCAACTAGAGGAGAAACTTTTCTAGAATTCGCAGAGTGGAAAGTATATGGAAATGCACCCCGGGATTCATAGCATGGACAATATGGAAAGAGAGGAATCGAAGAATTTTCACGGAGGAAGTCAGAAACATAGAATTTGCAAAAGATTCTATAACTATTAACATCAGAAATCTAATACAGGAAAAATGGAAAGCAGATTCGAATGAAAAACCCACGGGACAGGACTTACGCATATTAAAGAGATTTCAATTGGAGGCTTCCAGCAATCCACCTTCGGGGGGAAACAGAGCACATCCCTCTTCGCAACTTCACAGATGGCAACGACCACCAGAGGACTGCCTCAAATTGAACTTTGACAGAGCATCGAGGGGCAACCTAGGTATAGCAGGAATCAGAGGCACCATTCGGAATCAAGATGGAGACATAATCCATATTTATTGCAGGGCACTGGGAGAATGCATAAACAATGAAGCAGAGTTTGTTGCGCTTGAGCAAGGATTAAAGATTCTCAGAAACATCAGACAAGGAAATGTCATAGTGGAAGAGGACTCTTCCTTAGCCATCTCGGTGCCCAAACGCCTTCAAGCAGGAACAAAAAGCAGTAAGGTAATCAAACATTGGAGGCTGGCTAAGGCTACTGAAGGTATAGCGGATAAGTTAGAAGAATTGAGAGGCATAGTTTTCCAATCAGTAAGAAGGAAAGCGAATGGATTGGCAGACTTCTTGACAACCCATGGTGCTAACAACCCGAACGTAATAACGAACAGCTGTTGGCAGGAGGTAGCTTGCCCAATCCTCAAGGTGACATGTGCACAGCTGGCAGAGAAGGACTCAAACCAAGCCGATCCATCCTAGCGGGTGACGGCTCCAAGTTCCGGTACCAGAATGTTGATATAACCGGTATCAGAAGTAATCATCACCACAACAATGGAATGATAGGATGACTCGGGCGGTGGATCTCCCGGCGGCGGCAGGCCTGCAAGACGATTGATCATTACAGATCAAGCCACAAAACTTACTGCATCAACAATATAAAAATCAAGACACTTGGAAGGAATCCGTATGGAAAGACATCAATAACATTTATGCTGATTTCGAAAGAGGCGGGGTGGATCGAGGCTCAGCGCATGTGTAACCTATAGGCAGGCAAACAGGGTATGTCCAATACATCCAGCAACCACAGCAACCGATCAACCGTACATCACACTTGGCATAAGGCTCACCGGATTATGAGAAGCCACTTCCATTCCATCTCGACCTGCAACGGCCTTGCTTGTGTGAACCTCATTCAAATTTATTACAACTGTACCCCCACCTACTGCAGGACTAAGGCTATTCTCAGGTAGGTTCACAATCGAAAAAACTATAAAGCAAGGAGTATCTCCCCTGTTTTTTCCACTGCCTCTCATAACAGTGTTGAGCACGCATATGTGAACGTTATTTGCATTAGCTGGGAGGAGCATAGCAAGACAAATATCGACGCGGGTGGTAGCCAATGTGTGGCTGCAAATCAGGACCTCCTAGAGGCACAGAGAGGTTATGAAACCCGTGCAACAGTTAAGAACAAGCGCAAGATTGCTGATTTGTAAGCCAAGGTCAAGCAAGAGGAAGAAGGGCGCACGGAGGAGGAGATTGCAGCGGAGGTGGACTGGTTGAAGGATCCGGGGACCCCTTCAAAAAGGGCCACACAGTTTGTAAGAACTAAGGCGGAGAGCTGGCGTACCAAGACGCTCATAGCCAAAGCTCTGGAGTCGATAGAGAAGGAGAGGCAGCACTTCGTAACTGAAGTCAACCTCACGGAGGCGCAGATGGCTAAAGTTATTGACTACAACAACTCGTTGGACAGCCGAATCACCACTGTACAGGAAGCCATTCAAACAGTCAACCAGAAGCTCACTCTGCTCATAAGTATTCTGAGAGATACTACCAACCCTGCTCCTAGTACCCCGCAGCCAGCCACAACTGAGATGCAGGAGAATGATTCGATGGCAGCCATGCAAACGAGGATGGACAGTCACATGCGGCAGATGGGTCTGGACACCATCAGTCAAATGGGAAAGTTCATCTAGGGTAGTTCCTTTTCTTTTGTTCTCTTCGGCCTTATCTATGTTTCGGCCTAAGTCTATCTTTGTCAATTTCATGAAATGTAAGGTCTCGGCAGTTTCAGATTATAGGAATAAGCTCAGCTCAAGCCACCCTGCGTGGTGTGCTTCAGGCAGTTTTCTTTTTCTGAACTCTCTGAGCAAGCATTTAGTTATGGTTGATAGTTCTTCCCTGCTTTCAATCTGCCACGACAGATTTTTTGTACTATATTTTTCTATATAATATAATCTTTTGACTTACAAAAAAAAAAAAAGTTTGGATTTTCATTTTAAAAAGGAATACAAAATTTGTTGTTCTTGACTTATTTGTGATTCTGAACAAATTAGTCCCTGGTTTGCTTGTGACCAATTAAAACATCCTCAAAAAGATTTTTTGTAAGCTTTCTACTTCAAATAGGGTTTTTTTAGTTTGTAGCTCTTAAGTTTGCTTTATTTAATAATTTTCTCAAAGATTTGCTTTAGTTATAGTTTTAAATGTTTTTTAACAAAAAATGAAAGGTCTCTTTTGAAAAATCTTGTTCTTAGTAGCATTTGAGCTTTCGAATGAAAAGAGAAATTCTTGTGAAAGTAATTAGTTGTCTCGTTTTTTAGTGCATTGAAACAAACACTCTTCTTTTGATTTGATTGTTAAAGAAAGATTTGTGTTTTTAAGTATTTGCATCCTCCAACTCTTTCTTAGCTAGAACTTCATTGAAGAGAAAAGATTAGTTAGTCATCTTAAGTGCATTTTTGTAGTGATTTTGAGTCGAGTGTTTACACCATAAGTTTCATCTCCATCACCTTTTGACTTAATCAAAAACCACTAAAAATCACGCTTAATATAAAATCAATCTAGCAAATTTTTTGTTTCTAGGGCTCTGATATACCAATATAGCTTAGGCTAGTATCTTGGAGTAGGGAGTAATTAACTCTCCAAGATAAGTAAAACAAACAAGTAGCTTTATCTTGTGGTAGGAGAAATCCATTTGTTGCATTTATGCTCTGGGAAGGCTCCTCTTAAAGGAGAAGAACGAGATCATGTCCGAACCAATGTGGGAATCAATCCTTCCTCATTGGGAACGACGCTAGATATTCACGTATTACAAACGCTAAACCTTGGATTATTGTCGAGGAGCCTGGGGTCACTTGTTGGTAAACCTCGGTTTATTTCGAGGAGCCTTCAAGGGGATTCAGCTTTCTACTCTACCCTTGCATTCGTATCGGATCATAGACTGTTCCCCCAGGTATATTTGTTTCTGTTGGTAACCTTAGTGTCCATATTCTCTAGGATTCTTCCTAAGGTGACGGTGGCGGGAAGATACCACTGTACCTGGAGCAGACGTCGGCTAGACTCACTTGGATTTTCTGGGGGGTTCTCTTCACTCGAGACGGTTAAGTGGAGAAGCTTGGTCCACTCTATTCATTAAGCAGGTATCCGGGGTAACTGTTCCAACCGCTATTTATGTATCGAACTCTGCGACGTTGGATTTCATCACCAACTAGTGTTTTCAGTCCGGAAAGTTACTGTTTGTGTGCGTTTGGTCTCTTAGATTCTTTAGGCGTGTGCTTCAAATTTGTTTGGTTCTTTAGAGACTTTAGATGATTTTCATTTAGATTTGACTTTGTTTGCGTGTGAAGTAGTTAAAAGTCTTTAACTGTGGCTGAATTACCGAGACATTCCCGTAGACTTCGGGGTGAATCCCCTGAGTTTGCTAATGTGGCTGATTTACTAAGGACTTCTCGTAGACTTCGAGGTCAACCTCCTGAAGAAATACCAAGCTACATTGAAGGCTTGAGAGTTCTCGTATCTCCCAGTAGCGTTAGAAGTGGGTCACTTGAGGAAGGAGAACCTTCTTTGGTAGAAAATTCTTATTCTCAACCAATAGTAATTTCAGAGGCTACTGGTAGCATTGCGTCTACTAGTGATATAGGTGAAGAACCTGACGTATCTGAGCCCGAACCTAAGGTTGCTCCTACTCCCGTATCAGAGTTTGTTTCTCCAACTCCTAGTGGTCCTAGTTCTCCTAGGGTAGAAACCGTAATTACCCAACATCTTCCCGCTGGACTCATAGCGATCGAAGAACTTGCTATTGCAGATATCGAAGAAAGGCTTCCCTTTTCCGGATAATCGACCTAATTTAGAGTTTAGGGAGCGTGAATCGATTTTTTATAGTCCGCCTAGGAGTATTGATTGGTACCATTGACTGATCAATCTTTTAGAAAATCTGGGACTCAGTTTTACACCACCTCGCATATTTTATCACCCTTCACCTAGAGATCATTATCCTGCATTGAATATGTCTAGTCCGTCATCCATGTATTCCCAATCTCCAAAAGCCTATTTATACGACAGTCCTTCTGTTCCTGCTGGGTATCAGTCCATTTATGGTAATTTTTTAGGAGCGTCTCCTCGTCCTATCGAACAAAAGTTGTTAACTGGAAGTAGTGGTACTAAGAAGTTGAGTGCAAAAGAAATTCTGATGATGTCAGGTCAACCTCAAGGCAATCAGTTACCGCCTGGGGGGCAACCTCAAGGTACTCAATATGCGCCTGGGGGGCAACCTCAGGGTACTCAGTATATGCCTGGGGGGCAGCCTCAAGGTACTCAATTTGCGCCCGGGGGCCAACCTCAAGTATAGTACATACCTACAGGACAGTACATTCCTCAAGGTCAACCCCATACTTAGTATGGACCCCAAGGTCAACCTCAGTATCAGTATGTACCCCAAGGTCAACCTCAATATCAGTATGCACCCCAAAATCAATATCAGTATGTACCTCAACGTCAACCCCAGTCTCAGTACGTGCCTCAGGGTTATCAACCCCAAGGTTACCAACCGCCTTCTGGTCAACCGTATTATCAATCTTACCCTCAACTCGGTTATGATCCTCAGTATCCTCAAGGTCAATACCCCGGAACGAAGATGGTGTGGGATCCATCTCAAAATCAGCAGGTCTTGCAACCGAATGTGCAGTCGTCATCCCAACCTGGACAGGTCACTGGTCCATCTCAGTAACCCGTCCAGTCCACTGTTCAAACTTCTGCACCTTCTGTAGTTTCTCAAGCTCGGCCTAGTACACCCCGTACTTCGCCTCAAACGTCTCCTACAACTACTGCAACATCTTCTCCATCTACCCCACCTTCTTCTGGAGTATCAGCAGCTCCGGTTTCTACTGTTCCTGTATCCTCTCCTTAGACCTCTTTACCTCAGTCTGGATCTATGGTCCAGACTTCAGTCCAGATGCCTGTAGGAAGTACGGTTGTTACTTCTCAACCTCAATTTATTCAACCTCCGTACCAAGGATAGTATCAACCTCAATATGGGCCTGTTGCGTAGCAACCAGCCTATCAGTACCAACCGTAATATGGGTATACATATCAACAACCTTTGCAACCCGAGTATGGTCCGGTTAATCCTGGTTTTCCAGGAGGTCAAAATATCTCGAATGCGATTCCCATTCCTAGTTATTCTGGATATCCTCCTCCTGGGGCTGGTTTGCAGACCCCAAGTTTCAGTGACCCTAATCGTCAATTACCATTCATTACAACTTTGGACTTACCTCACTTGACGCGCCTTACGAACGATCCAATCAATTTCTTCCGTATTGGCCGCCAATGCCGCATAAGTTGCCCAGTGACATTCCAAAATTCGAAGGTAAACCTGGAGAGGATCCGTCAAACCATGTGATGACTTATCATCTTTGGTGTGCATCCAATTCCATTTCTGATGATTCTATTCGTTTACGTTTGTTTCAACGCACTCTAGTTGGTCTTGCGGCCAAATGGTATATCGAGCTACTGCGAGCCACTTTTTATGATTTTAGTCAGTTAGATACCTCATTTTTAACTCATTTTCAGTTGCCAATCAGATATGACAATGGCACGGAGCTATTAACTTCGTTAAAGCAGTCGACGTCCACACACATCTCAGATCATATCCATGAATGGAGACGTCGACGACGTTTAGTGAAGGTTTATATCCCAGATCAAATCGTAGCTGAGTGGTTTGTAAAATCCTTGTTGCCTAAGATCACTGAAGATGTAGCTAAAGTCGGAGTAGTCACTGAAGAGCAAGTCATTGCTCAAGCGCAGTACCCTGACTTAGTTTACACTCAGTCGAGTACGTTACAAGATAAGATCCCCAACCTACCTAGTCAAAATCAAATTGTTGCTGCTCCTTCGGGGTCTCATGCCGCTGATGGTATGATTGGCACGGTGAATACTAAAAGTAAGAAGAAATCTTCTAAGAATTCTTCTCCTATAATAACCTTGCCAGATTCCCCGACAGGAGAATATTCCGTGGAACTTTCCGCCAATATTCACGTTGTAGAATCTTCTACAGCCAAACCTAAAAATGATGGTGAGAAGAAAGGGAAGAAGAAGAAGGATAAAGAGAAAAATACAAAAGAGAAACCTGAAAAAGCGGAACCCTCTGAAGAAAAGCGCAAACCTCGTTATCCGTGTCTCATTTATGATGAAGACCATTATACGAGAGACTGCCCTCATCGGGCGGAGGTTGCAAAAATCGTCAAAGGTTCCCAAACTCTTGCTGTCTTGAAGGATCCTTTTCCAACTCAAGATAGTAAGATGATCGGTTCATCCTCTAGTGCCAATGAAGAACCCATCTTGATGATGTCTCATGTAAGGATTGCGACTCAATCGCAAGATTATGGTAGTAAAAGTCTTGTTGATGGAAAGGAAGCAGAATCTTCTCATTCAAATCCATCAACTTCAGCTCCCAGTTCCGATCCGCTACAGATCGAGAAACCTAACCCGGACTTAGTAATCAAACCGCCCACTAAGGGTGTACTTCGGAGGTCTGCTTTCAATCCACATGCGAGAGCAGCTCAGAATTACAACATTGTTGAGGATTTAGCTGTTTCACCCTCATCAATGTTGGCTTTGGAAATGCTGCAATCATGTCTAGCACAACGCAAATTACTTTTGTCGGCTATAGGAGCTGTTGACATTCAGGACCCAAACCTAATTATCTTTGATCTAGAAAATAGTGCACCACGTCTCCCCCATCAAATGGCTGTCCAGATTCCAGTGATAGTCAAAAACAGACCTGTTCATAGGACTGTAATTGACGAGGGAGCTTCCACATGCATTATGTCGATACAGTGTTGGAGATCGCTTGGTTATCCTTCACTCAATCAATCCCCGACAATTCTTAAGGCCTTCGATGGCCGTGGGTTTCATCCGTTCGGCATTTTACAGGATCTACCTATAGGGGTTGAAGGAAAAACCGTTAATCTAGATGTGGAGGTGGTTGATGCCCCTCTAGACTACGACCTTCTCTTGGGTCGTAGTTGGTCTTACACTATGATAGCTGTTGTCTCATTGGTCTTTCGGCTTATCAAGTTCCCTCATAATGGAAAGATCATAACTATAGACCAGTTGTCATACTTTTCATCCGACCCAGCCTCTGCTGAGAGTATTCAGCACGTTGGCAAAGCGATGA